>JAQIWG010010273.1:0-10104 GCA_034695025.1 Chamaedrilus cognettii
TTTTAACTTAGATTCCTGACAAATTTACCAGATAATAGCTGTTTCTAAAGTTACGCAAAGTGTCATCCCATGACATAATCACATAGACGCTTTTATGATAGGCCTTCCTTACTAACAATTTGCTCAAGAGCAGCATTTCGAGCATTTGGCTGAGAAAAATATTGTGGATTATGAGTTTTTGATGATATTGAATCGAATTCAACCAAACCGACTGAAATTTGCGGCAAGGGCGCAATTCAGACAATAAGAGAGCAAATTGCAAATTTGTTGAAATCTGGATTTCTAAGAAGATCTTTCTTTTTTGCCATTTCTAAGAAGAAAAACCCGCTTTTTGAACATTACAAAACGAGATTTTCGTCCTGAAAACAGATTGGGATGATTCTCAAAAGTGTGCTACTTCCGAAGCAATTACACTAGCTAGCTAATTTAAACATTCAAAGATTGCGGAATGTACATTGTACAAGTATGATAGGCTACATGCAAGCGTGTGATATCGCCCCTAATGTCTGTTACATTCTGAAATGACATTGGTATCAAAAGCGAAGACCAAATAGACACTTTGTGCACCAAACAAACGGATGGGAAACGGACGATAGCATAATAATAGACAATGGCAGTTTTCCAACTTGCGATCTTGATTTTGTAGGCATGGCTAAGGATGCGCAGAAACTTTGAAACTAGCTACAAGAGCGCTTAATGCTACATTATGACAAAAATCATAATTTTAATCCTAAACTCACGCATTAAAATACCTAAACATTTAACGAAAGGAAATTAACTAATAAATCTAGGACTCAGGAGTAAATATTTTGACACTGTTGGATCACGTTTAGTACAATATTTGATGGATTTTAGCATCACATATTATAGTCGTGCCCATTGCAAATAAGCCAATATGAACATCGATATATTTTTTCGACTTCTTTTACCAAGTCTCGTTCAACGATTCTCAACGGCATCTTCTGAAAATGTGACGTCACCATTTGCGCCAGCGACGTCATCAGTTGGAGCAGCGCTGTGCGCCGTCGGTCAGCGGCTGGCAGAGTTTTGGCCTCGGCCCGCGGCTGGTCTATCCTGTGTTCCGCTGGCTGCGCAGTGCGGATGGAAGTGCAGGACGACTGAAAACTGCTCTTACTTCAACAGCTGGACGGCGATTGGACGCTGTGAACTGTTTGCTGATGACACGTTCAACGTTTCGATTGAGATGAGCTGCGCGCTTTATCACAAGGTAGACTACTGACCATACATAACATTTTAAATATCAAGGAAAGAGTTTGTCAATGTTGTGCTTCGGATTATAATCAGGGAGTTTAGTAGGAGTAGTACTCCAAAAGCGACGTTTTCTAAACTTTACTCTGATTTATAAATGTGTAAAAGTAGCATTACTTGTAAAAATGGACGATGGTAGAATAGGCCTTCTCTAAGCCTGCTCCTTTCTTGAAAGGCATAGGAGTGCACTACTCCTGTTTTATAAACAACATGCGTAACGCCACTCCTATTTTGAAAGGGCTAAACTGAACTCTGAGAATAATATTTTATTCATAGCATGTTGTGACTTTGTAGATTACGACACTTGTATCTATAATTGTCAAATTAATTCATAATTTTCATTGAAACTCTACCACTGGCATGCATAATGAAAAAAAAATTCATGCATTCATGAGCAAAACATGTAGATGATTCAACCAACAAATTACGTTAGCAGATCAATGCTTGCGGAGCATAATAATATTTTCGTCATCTAAAGCCATTAGCCAAATCTCTCAACTTACTCTTGGTGGAAAGAAAATTCTGTCGGTCAGACAATAACATATGTTTATATGTGCGTTAGAGGAGAAACGGACACAACGTAGACTCTACGCACTAAATGCAAACTGCGTTTGGCAAATTAGTGAACACATATATTTGGGTTCCGTCACTTTATGATATCACAATGCACATAGTGGGATAACTTAATATGAAGATTAATTTGGAAGTGTAACAATGTTACAGAGTTGCAAAGTAGATTAGAATGTATAAATGGCGAATTTTTTAAAGCTCTTGAATTCTATATCAGATTTAGTTTCAATTGACGTCAAAATTCAAGCATAGGGGTTTAATGTGTCACGAAGCGTAGCCATGAATATTTGTTTAGGAATATCAAATTCAAATACATTTTGAACGCATCCACTCGATGTCGATCAATACCAATTTTGCGGTAACATATTGGTTGCGACTGATTTCAGAAGAGCCCGCTAAACATTGCAGCCACTGGAGCCGTGAGTGCTATCACTCAGTCAAGTTTTCAAGCTACCAGTATTGCAACTGACAGCGTAATGACCACAGCACCGTCAACATATGTAGGCAACGTCACAGCTAACAGCGTCATGACCGGACATTCTACATCAATTTTAGAAGTCACCATCGATCGCAACACAACGGCTCAGTCGTCACAAAACGGTACCGTTTCTAATTTTGAGAGCGAGGCCGCACCCACAGTTGTCAACGTTACGACTGATAGCACCACCATTTTCAACAAAATTAACAGCGTAGCTATTGCTGACGCGTCACAAACGTCACAAGCTACCAGCGTCACGACTGCATCAAAGTCACAAGCTAACAGCGTCTCGACTGTACCAAAGTCACAAGCTACCAGCGTCAACACTATGCCAATTTCACAAGCCACCAGCATCGCGACTCCATCAACGTCACATGCTACCAGGGTCACGGCTTCATCGAAGTCACAAGCTAACAGCGTCTCGACTGTACCAAAGTCACAAGCTACCAGCGTCAACACTATGCCAATT
The DNA here is from genome assembly GCA_034695025.1 of Chamaedrilus cognettii. Lineage (NCBI taxonomy): Eukaryota > Metazoa > Annelida > Clitellata > Enchytraeida > Enchytraeidae > Chamaedrilus > Chamaedrilus cognettii. The sequence goes on from JAQIWG010010273.1 coordinate 2,787, forward strand.
TCACAAGCCACCAGCATCGCGACTCCATCAACGTCACATGCTACCAGGGTCACGGCTTCATCGAAGTCACAAGCCGCAAGCGTCACAACTGCCACCAACGTCACAAGCTACCAGCGTTACAACTAAGACAACATCAAAAGCTACAAGCGTAGCGACTGCATCTGCTTCACAAGCTACATATGCCAGCATCACGACTGTTGATCCTTTGACATCCATTTGCTCAATTCCGTTCACATATAACGGAAATCTCTACTACGGCTGCATTAAGAACATCCTGGCGGGAAGTCCGAATCAGCTTGGATGTCTGGCTCACAACTGGACTTTGATAGCATGTCCGGCATGGCAAAGTAGTTTCATAAGATTTATTCTTATTATTTGCTATTCTTCGGCTTTGAAACGTTTATTTGTAATTATTCCATAGGGCAAACTATAAGCAAAGTCAATATTTATTTTGCAGATTCAAATATAACATGTATGTGCGAGAAATGCGCACAAACATACACATCCTTCTGTGGACAATTGCTAACGCGGATAAATTTTTTGTAAGTTTCCCATTGTAGAGATGGCATTCTTCGTGGCTGTTTGCTTTATGCTACTTCGAAGTAGGCTCTGATTTGCAGTAGCATTTATGCTACATCGTAACTCTCTTTACTTACATTTAAAAAAATTGTAGTGAAAATAAATACGCTAAGTCTTCTAAATATTATTTGATTATTTTTACAGAATTGCGTTTTTCACCAATTTCACACATCATTTAAGATGATGTGTGAAATTTGTGAAATATTGTGCTACTCTTAAACAACTTGCAATATCTTTTACTTGTTTACACGGGCTAGTAAAGTCATTGAAATCCTTGATCTATTCTCCTATTTACCATGCTTGACTTCACATTTGACTCTTGGATTTACTTTCACTTTCTATGATTGATCAATTTATTGCCCTTGGATTGAAAGAGCTCATTTAATCTAGCAAATCTGACGGTTCAAAGCATCACGATGAACATATTCATCCCGTCCCTGCCCGGAACCACGCCAGCATTGACCGTCAACGGATGGATCATATTCCAGCAATACATTAGCACGAGCTTCTGTCAATGGAACACCACCTGGATCGACTACCGCAACGGCTTTGGTTCCCTCGTTACCAACTACTGGATGGGCAACGAAAAAGTGCACCTGTTGACCCAAGCGGGGACCAACTACCGACTAAGAATCGAAATGCTTTTCCCGACTGTTCACCAGTGGTTTTCAGCCGAGTACGATCAGTTCTCTGTGGACAACGAAACTCATCTCTACAAGCTTCGCCTGAGTGGCTACAGCAACGGGGACTGCGGAGACAGTCTTGGCATAAATTCCGGCCTATCCCCAACCAGCCCTCAAGTCGGGATGAACTTTTCGACGATGGACAGCGACAACGATCTAATGGCAAATGGAAACTGTGCTAGGATTTTCGGGGCTGGCTTTTGGTACAACAGCTGCTACGGGAGCCTACCGTTCAGCGACACAGCTACCAACAACTGCTGGTGGACAGGCAACCGTACGGCATGTGGAGTCTCCATGTCTCGAATAATGATTAAACCAGGGCCGTAGCCTGGGTCCGGGAGAGAGGGCGTTGTGTTTCAAGCCCTTTCCGACATGTTTGTTGCTTTTGCCATAGTAAGTATATTAGAAAACGTTTAGATCATCATCCTCACCTAAAATTTGAAACTCGCTGTGAGATTTCTCCGGATTTCTTCAAGCCAAGAGCGGTATGCTCTCGGTGTATTTTCCCCTGCCGTACACTATGACCTTGCCGCACCCCGCCCCCTCCGGCTTGTGCTCGTGAGATCTACACGAGAGACCAAAAGTCTATATCATCTCATCTCTCCTCTCACGCACGCCAGTTATTTACGGGGTAGAAAATGTTAAATATCTAAATTGAGTTCAGCGTACGCCCCTGCGTCAAACGCGACCAATACTGCTTGCTACATCTTTCATTGCGCGCAGAAGTGATAAGAATCGACTCCGGCGCCCAACCATAGTCGTGCGCAGCATGTAAATCTGACGCTCAATTGAATATTGATCTTTAAATGTCGTTTCAGAAAGTCTCTCTTTGGTGTGATGACATTTGTTGCATTATGTGATGAGTCTTGTGGTAGTGGCTGCAAAGGTTCACACTGTGCTCGCACGGAAGTAGACGCAAAAGGTGAATGAAAAAAACAATGAATAAATCGATAGTTTTTTTGAATGATCGACTATTATTGATAGTCGGTAAATATTTATGAGACACTGCTACATTCAATTTCTACTGAATTTTAGACCGCCATTTAGACAAGTATTTGATGTTTTGATGATCACTTTTAAACTTAATTATAGTCTTCAAGCTACTTAGCGTTCCTTTGCACGCTGTATATTTTGCACGTAATTTTACATGCAACCATGGTAAGAAAATTGCAATGTAAAATGTCCTTAACTTTGTTTCATGCAAGCCATGCATGAAACCCAGTTATGGAACAAGCCGTGCATAAAGCCCAGTTAAGGAAATCGTTGTCATGACCACGGTCGTCCGTTCGCCTTAACACGGTTGCATGTAAAATTGCATATAAAATTACATGTGAAACTTTACGTAAAATATGCAGCTTGTAAAGAAACGCTTAGGCTGATTTAATCGGTTGCACAGGGCCGAGAGGCACTCAAGTGCCATAGAAACGAGGCATTCGAGTGTCATAGAAACGTGAGAATCCACGCTGCACGGATTCACAGTTTGAAGTGACAAACTCAATTTGGTACCTATTCTAATATATTCCAGTAAAATACGAGCGCAATGTATTTAGCTGTGTGTTAAATATTAAAATGTACCGCTGGCTGCTGAGGCTCGGTCTAAAACGAACTCGGCACTTTGCTCATAACCGTTTAAATACAGCATCAAGTAATATCAGGACGTGAATTCATAATACGTAAATGCACGCCCTAGGCCTATGACCATGGGATGAAATGAAACTTAATACATAGCAAACCTCACAGTGCAAAACATTGTATGACGATTTGAATACCGACCCTGCCCGGTAACACGCTAGCTATGACCGTCACAAATGAATCATATTCCAACAACGCCTCGACACTTCCTTGTCATGAAAGCGCATTTGGACCTACTACCGCAACGGCTTCGGGTCGCTCGGCAGCAACTACTGGATGGGCAACGAGAAAGTGCACTTGCTGACCCAAGCGGGAACCAACTACCGACTCAGATTCGAGATACTATACTTTCTTCTGGGTGGATGTCAGCCGAGCAAGATCAGTTTATATTTGGCCAACGAAACATACTCTGAATTTTTATTGCTGAGTAGTAAATTTGTTAGCTGTCGGCATGTGGCATCCTTTTTGTATTTTAACCCCCAGCATATTATCTGGAATAGGAGATGCTTCAGACTTCAATCTATTAATCGCAATTCTCAAATATTCTGAAAATGTTGGCCGTTTTATATTCTCATTTTATATATGCATTGCTTTGCTAATCATCAATGCTACCCATTGATGAAGATCATGGGTACTCGCGCTAACTTTCTAAGGTGGGGGCGGGGGACTGCTCCAAGTATGAAAACTCGAGATGAGACTTTAAAAATTAAGAGAGGGCTGAACACAAAGTTGTCCGCCACAAAAATGTGTTGTGATCATTAGTAACTCAAAGTGTTAGAATCCCGCAAAACTGACCAAAGAAACACATTTGTCAACTTTGAGCACAACGGAAGATGAATACTTTCGGTGAAACCGAAATTACGTGCAGCTTTTAGCTATCTAGGAGATAGAGGGGATTTCAAAATGAGCGTTTCAAATGAAATGAGCGTAGCAAAATGAGAGTATTTACAAATTTATTTGAGACTATATGTTGGGATGTTAACCTTACGAAAGGATAGATTATGCTAGCGCTGTGAATCATTAATGTTTTAATAGAGAATATCGGGGGCATTTCATGCACCACGATACTACTACATCCACATACACATGATGGAACATGTTCAGCGTACTACATGATGACGAATTTGTTCCGGTGTCTGTGATACTAAATAGCTTTAGATAAACATGCTGAAATCTATCGCTTCCGCTATTGGTCGATTCCTTCCTAAGTGCCGTGAGACAATGGTACAGACGATACCTCAATGGCGGATCTAGGGGGGGGGAGGGGGGGCATCATGGGGTTCATGCCGTGCCTTGACACCGGTAAAGGTATTTATTATGACAAGCAAAACTGTTTTTTTTAAATCAAAAATGATGCCCCACTTTGATTGTGAAGTTCAATAAAATGGCTCGTCATCACTCGAGAAATTAATGGGCAATATTAAGAATTATCCTGCCCCATAAAAGTTTAATCATTTTTGGCACAGTAAGTTTCATAGCAAAAACCGGCCCAGATTTTCACATAGTGAAAATAGAAAACATATTTTCGACAAATCTCCATCCCCAATCAAATCCCCTCCGCTCGTGAGTTCTGCCCGGAAAGGAAAAAGATCGGGTCAGTATTACCGGCTTGACGATGTACTCTCATATGTGAACAAATGCCTCCCCCCCTTCCACCCAACTTTGGGCGGCTGTAGGTCCGCCCGTCAATATCTTTTAAATAGTGAATTTGCGATCCGAACGTGAATATTCGAACCCAAAAATTTGCAGCAATTTCTCATAGAAACTGCACGACTCCAGGCCGCTGCTCTTGCGGACAAAAATTGCATTGATCGTCACTTAGCATTATGCGAGTCAATTTCCAAATGCTTAGGCAAATGCGCAAAATAATGCCATTATTTTTTTCTGGCTTAAAAGCCAAAAATATACTTGATGTAGAAAGTGGTAGTTTTCCTTCACGCTGTGAAGGAAAATGTTGCATGTGGGATTATACAAGAAACTATCAGCAACATTATACGGCTCAATATTTGAAAAGTGGACAATTCGTGTCCCCGGCTGATAACTTTTGACTCGCTTGTCGTATTCATCTGATTTTAAAAGTGGAAAAAAGAGCACAACCGGGGCTATTTCAATATTGAATTCAATAGGACAGCGGTGGGCTTGAAAATAAGTGACATGAACTCAAACAGGTCAAAATCATCGCGGTAACCTGTCCTCAGGTTTTTTTGACTGTATTCCTCAAGTCGGCAGAAAAAAAGTAAAAATGCTAAAATTCTGAAAATATTATCGTAGAAACTTCGACACAGGGGCTATGTTTTACTAATAAGAAGTTAAGAAATTAAAAAATTCTAAGTGGGTACAAAACGGCTTCAAAGTTTGTCCCCAAGTTTCTAAATCATTACATTGACCAAAACGTCTCGGCTGGCCTGATGAGATACATGAGCTGTAAAACGATGTAAATAACTGGACGCCATCTTGGATAAGCGGGCTTCTAGTAAACACCAACTTATTTAGCGTGCATCAGTTAGTTTTTTAGTTCTTTCGCTAATTGTGTAAAAAAAAATCACTTTCTCCAAAAACGCGCATCATTTCCGGGAACTAGGCCTAATTATATAAATGTGCAGTTTATCCATAAATCATGTTTGCCATTTTATAGAGTATTGTTTAAAGAGATTAACATTCATTGCGCGAGTGTGTACTGTCTCAGCCTTGATCACGGCGTGCGACAGAGTTGCTGAATATCATTGCACTAACCGTCATCTCAGTAACTTCGGTAACCACTTCACTCGAAATTGGGTTACTGACTATGACGAAATGGTTACCTGAATGACGTTCCGGCTGATACAGCTCAGCTTCAGCTGGACTAACTAGGACTAACTAGGACTCAAGCGTCCCTATACTTTTATGATAGCATGGACATTCACCAGAATAGACGACAAAATGAAATTAGTTAATACTTTAACTTATATCAATGAAACTCAAACAAAAGTCAATTACATGCAAGTATTTTGTCAACCTGCGCAGCGACTTGCATGATCATCCCAAAATTAAAAGATAAACGATTGCTGGAACAATGCACTGAAATGAAAATAGGCCTATGTTCTTCTACTAAATTTTAGTATCTCAGACACATTGATCGTTCGTGGTGTGTCATCAACGCCGTGTACCACGGACAATGCGTGTACGTGTACCCGTGTATGCGAGACGTGTACCAGACGATGCTTCACATCACAGATGTTGCAGCCCTGTCCCCTATGCGTGCCTTCCAGCACGAATGCTGCACAAGTGTAGTCTTTGCCTCCCGCACGGATGCTGCAGACCAGTGTTGTCCATGGGTCCATTTTTCATGTCCCGACCCGACTCACCATCAATTTGACCCCACCCATCCTGACCAACGTCAGCATGCTGAGATGTTGACCCGACCCGACCTACAGTAGATTGAGGTGACCCAACACCGGATCCGTATTTGTTGTCAGAATTTTTTGTTGCAATGTTTTTACAGATAATGTGCAAGAATGTTTGTTATTCACTAAAAATTGTTATTTGTTATTTGTTATTATCAATTTGTTATTCGATATTCACCCAACGTGAGCCGATCCAGAACAGCCGCAGAAAAACATGACCCGACCCGAATCTATCCGCCCCGACCCGTGGGACTACACGACCCATGGACAACTGCAGCCCCGCATGCAGTCTGTGCCTCCCAGCATAGATTCCGCACCAGTGCAGTCTCTACCTCAGATGATCATTAACGATGTTGAGTAACCTTTGACCTTTTCTGCTGGAGATTGAGTATCTGTCATAACTATGATGACACTTAGTACCCAGGCATATGATTGAAGTTGTTTCAGAGAAAGGGCTAACTGTCAATATCATGGCGAGAATCAAGCGATCTAAGTATCTCTACTGGCCTAATCATGTCGATTATTTGACTATTTCAGTGGAGGGTGTTTTTAGCGTATTGTATTGAAGCAGAGCCCCAATAGGGTATTATCAAGGTGCTTAGATGTACATGTCATGGGATGACACTTTACGTAACTTTAGAAACAGCTATTATCTGGTAAATTTGTCAGGAAACTAAGTTAAAAGAGGAGAAAAGGACTGGTCTTGGTTACAATGAGTCACAGCAAGCGCCTGGTGTTGAGAGCAGAAGATTTATAATATAAACAGACAGGGGACGTGAATTCCTCACAATACCAAGAGTTACCACAGTGAGGATGGAGACTTTCTATACTTTCTATTTTTAGAGCTTGTAAAGTCAGGTCCTAGAAAATGTAGGTTCATATTTTGGTTGAGTTAAAGTAGGTTTGAGTTAAATATAGACTTTTGTTTAAATCTGTTAATAGCACAATATTGTATTTGCAAGACGGGTAAGTCAGCGCAAGTCCAGCGTCTGACAAGTGTTTAGGTTTGCCGTGATCTATTGGTGCTTATGGCCGATGCAG
>JAQIWG010010274.1:0-10103 GCA_034695025.1 Chamaedrilus cognettii
ATGTATGACACAGTGACAGCATATGAACAAAGTAGAGGGGGAAATTTTTTTCACTGCAGAGGGGCATACATTTTTGTGTAGCAGGGGGGGGCATAGGCTTCCTCGAAGTTAGGTCCTAAGTCCTCATAAGTCCCCCTGAACCCTGGAATCGCTGCTGCCTCTCCTCCGGCCGGGGAACGCGCGGGGGGGGGGAGCTAACGCCAGTGCCGGCTTTGTCTGTTAGGCCAAGCCTACACGTGTGGCATATTGGCATACAGTTTTTGGTTAGCCTACAATGTCATGTACTTTCATCATTCTTGTAAACCCACTATCGCATTATATAATAATTCATAGGTCAATAATTCTATTGACCAATATATAGGTCAATAGCAATATTGTTTGATCAAAAAATAAGAATTGAATAAAGCGACTTGCTATTACTAAAGCGAATTGAATAAACCTGAATAAAGTGCAGGTTGACCGCGAATGACCGTAAGCCTGCTAGGCTGCTAGGCCTACAGCCTAGTGTCAAGAATGCTTGCTAATGGCGCCGCTGCATGCGGCTGTTCGTTCGTTCTTTAATGCTGACGTCACAACTATAAGCAGGTTGCGTGGGTTGACGGTTAGCCAGGCTTTTTGAACGCCTGCCTAGGCTACAACGCTAGGCCAGGTTTTTTCAGCGGTACGTTATGATATAAACAAACGAGTTTTAAAACTCAAACTATTTTATTTTTTTTTAATAGAAATACCTAAAATTTGCTCAAGCAAATGCACAGGCCGCATGTCTGTTGAATTCCCTATCTTATGGTACAAATGTCAAAAGGAAGCGCTGAATATTGAGAAAGATTATCCATCTTCCTTAAACTTTCATATCTCTCCCATGTTACAACAACAACAACAACAAGACTATAGGCGAGCACGCCATCCCTATATAAGTGTTACCGTGACCACAGTAACGCGATGAGTTAAAAAAAAAGTTTTTTGTCTTTCCAATAACTTACTACATTCTTCTAAATGTTAGATGATTGAACTAAAGCAAATTGTAAAAGGCACCCTACATAGCCAGCAACACAAGTTACAAAGCATGCCACTAACACCAGCAGCAACAAGTGTAACTCAGCGCTGTCATAAAAAAAACTCAACTAGCAATTATTGTGGCAACTTACAATATTTCAACCAAGTGCTGCAAAACTATCATGTTTCAATTAGGTCTACGGTGAACTGACTGACGTTGATAAACAGCAACCAATCATCAATGTGATAGAGTGCAACGAACTCTGTTGTAGTAAACGCTGTAGGCAGTTAGCGCCAAATTAACAAGTATTAGGCCTAATTTCAATTTTAAAAGAATAATCAAAATCGCTGAAATTTGGTAAAGAATGCCTACTTTACCCGAATAAGATGCGAGGAATCAGAACCAAACTCGCCTTTTTTTTCTATGGTTACTTCGTAAATTAATTTTGAAATGAAATAGAACAAATGTAATTAGTAGAAAACCCAAGAGAATTTCTAAAAATCTGATGACATAATTATTTGCATTGCCTATATGAACATGCACTAATGCAATAACCTTCCACACAAAAGCTTATTTAATACAACTGTGACCAGTTTGTTACTACCGACGCCAGCACTTTATAGTACGATGAGTCAAATTCAAATAATTTGATTTGTTGTCAAAGAGTTGAGAATTAAACCTGGGTAGACTCAATATGACATACAATGATACAATATCCCATAGGTGCTGTACACAGCCTGCTCTGCGCCTCGGCTGGATAAGGTGTGGAGTGTGTGGAGTGTGGACCCATACGTGTGTAGAACGCTGCTCCACGACCTCTACTCCACTTCCCAGCCGTCAGTCTTTGGTTACTGTTTACATTTTGTGAATTTATATTCGTTGGGCCCCGACAGGCGTGGGTGTGGTGCGCCGGACGACGACTTGTAACATGATATCAGCGCGGCATTGAACGGGGCGCGCTATGAGGTCCAGATGTGGGATCAATTAGCGAGCTGCAGAGCAGGCTGCAGGCGAACTGAGGTCAGCCCAGCCTCGCCTAGGCTGCCGCTCACAGCGGAACCGAGGGTCATTCAGTCAGTTAGCGGCGTCACTGTAAACTAGCGTAGGCAAACTACTAATTACTACTGCATCCTATACCTGTATGCGCAATGATATATGGTAGTGAGACATGGGCAATGAAGGCCCATAAAGAGACCCAATTTAAGGGGGCAGTGATGAGGAGGGTGAGATGGATTAGCGGGGTGTCATTGAAAGAAAGTATAGTGCCGATCTGAGAGCTAGAATGGGATTGGAGACTGTGGGGGAAGTGGTCAGAAGAAACGGGACACAGAAAGCTAGGGCACGTTTTGAGAAAGGAGCCAGATGATTGGGTGCGGAAATGTATGGAAGTATGACGTAGATGGTAAAGGACATATAGGCAGACCCTAAACAACTTGGAAAGCTTGTCAGAGAAGGATAAAAAAGCAAGGATTAAGATGTGAGAATGCGACGGATAGGATAGTGTGAAGGGTGGGTATGCATGGCTGCAAATGGCCTACCCTTGTGGAAACGGGGAATGCGGCCACAAAAAGTGTGTGTGTATACTGCATCCCACTAATGCAACTGATACTGAATCCTACTAATGAAACTGATACTGCATCCCACATGTAATGTATATGTGAATTTTTTAAAAGCATACTGTGAAGATTAATGTTCATCTTCAAAAAACTTAACATCTTGATACATATGCAATGAAAGAAAAGCAACAAGAAGTCCATCACATGGCTGGAAAATCACACATTGCAATAAAAGAAATTTAATAGATGCATTTTAGCACTCCATCCTCTGTTTCCCAATTCAATGTCATTAGATAAAACTTCAGAAAATATCCTGAGCCCACACGCTTTCTTGGATTCTTATCAAGCGAAAAGTACCCAATATAATCACTACGGCGTCACGAGTAAGAGGACACACCAGTATGACACCGCTCATCAGTAGAAATTACTCACCAGCATGCCATCATCATTGCAAAGTCACTCACCAGAATTTCGTCACTCGCCAGTATGACGTCACTCACCAGTATGACGTCACTCACCAGTATGACGTCCTTGAGATCGTTGACGTACGTCCGCTCGGTCTGAATAAGCTCTTTGACGACACGCTCCACATACGCCGCGCCCGTGAGGGTGCCCCCACTTCGTGTTAGAGTGCCCCCACTTCGCGTCAGGGTCAGGGTGCCCCCACTCCGCATCTGAACCCCCCCTGGTCGTGTGAGGGTGCCTCCTTCATTGCTCCCCTCTCCCTCTCCCTCCTCCCTCTCCTCCCCCTCAGAGTCGCCGTGCCGGCCACACCCCGCAGCCCCTGGCTCACAATCCACGTCGCTCCCACAGTCCTCTTCACACACCCGGCCCACACCCCCCGCCCGCTCCAACTCCTCAGTCAGTCCGTCAGGAGGGTCCCCTGAGGGATCGTTATGGGGGTCCCCCGGGGGGTCGCAGGGCGCGGCGGCGCACTCGTCGACTGTGGACAGGGTTTGAGAAGAGCCGAGGGGGGGTGGCGCGTCGTCGTCAGCCGAGGTGTGCAGCGCGGGACTGACGTGCGCAAACCTCTTGCGCTGGGGGCGCGTGAGGGAGGAGGTGGAGGAGGAGGAGGTCGAGCTGATACTTAGAGGGCGCTTCTTGTCGTCTAGCGCCTCACAACACTTCCTGCTGTCCGCCGCCTCACAACACTTCCTGCTGTCCGCCACCTCATAGCACTTTCCTGCATCTACCACCTCGCCACATTTTACCGTCAAGGAAGTCATGTTTTCATTATTTACCGAATGAGAGGAAGATCCTGTTGAACTGTTTTGGGCAGAAACTGCATTGACTGTGGGAGAAAGTTGACATCTTGCCACAACCCTTGATTCAGCGCAATCTCGCAGTGAGTTATCCATATCAGTAGTCGCTCGCTCTCTGAACACGCGCGCGTCCTCGCCATATACTGCGGAGTCCATGTCGCCAGGTTGTGATGTCATAAGCTGTGACGTCACCGGCTGTGACATAATAGGCTGCGACGTCACAGGCCTACTGTTGCCTAGCGATTGAGCGCATCGCGCCTCACTCGTGACGTCATCGCAGAGTGTGATTAGGCCCTGCGTCGTGACGTCATCGTAGAGCGTCAGCAGGCCTTGTGACAGACTCATAGACGAACCTAAACACACCGCGCAGAAATATATGTTCGAATATCTGCCTTGAAACCATGGCAGCAAGCCGGCAGCCTGTGACGTCACAGCCTATGACATCACGGCTTGCCGACATGGACTCTGCGATACTGTACCGAAACCATACCAGACATTGAAGCTTAGTGATTGCACGATATCCGGTACCGTGTCCGTACAGTATTTGGGAGTCCACAGTATCTGGGAGTCCGCATGAAGATTCTGCAGTGACAACTTTGTCACAGCGTAAGAGCCTTAATTAAGAGCATTAAATGCACAAAGCAAGTTAATATTTCCTACAACACAATTCTAAAAGGCGAAAACTGAACTCATTAAATAATATTCAAATTCAAAAGTCTTCGATAATATATAAACGATTTTAGGCTGCATAAATAAGCATAATTAGTTAGCATCTAAAAAATATCGTAGAGTTCAAAAGTTGAATTACTTTAGTTTCAAACTTCAATCCGAGCCTAAACTTATCTCTAAACTAAAATAAGTTTCTAACCCGATTAATGCACCGTTTTAAAACCATAATACTAAGCTATTCTTAAGGTGACCACACAACAAACTCTCTGGACTCTTCAGCTAATCTCCTCAACTGAAGTTCCTTGACTGGCTCCAACGTCAGCCGGTTAATGAAGCCGCTGCTGCTGCCGTATGGAAGTAAAGTCTCCTGTTATAATTGGACTGCGTGGAGCCGCCCTGTTGTGTCTAACAAGCGCCGTACGGCGGCTGCAGGCTGCGCGCTTGAACGTGAGACCATGGAGATTATCGCGCCGAGACAGCGGCAACGCGATGCCGACTCCGCTTACAATGTTTCTTCAGAGGCCATACGTTCAAATTCATATCGGAGTGGGGGGTGAAGTTTCTTCTTTTCCTCCTGTGCAGAACTCGGGACCTTTTGAGTCATAATTGACAGTATTTGGCCCTTAACGATCCTATCCTTTCTTTCACGATCATTGAAGAGGAGGTTTCAAATTTCAGAGGCGTTGAATTTTTTTTTGGGGGGGTCTATAGCTTGTTAAAAAACTTACTACACCAAAACAAATGATTTTATCCTATCATGGGATGGGGAAGGTGTCAGGTGAACTCCCAACTTCCCTCCCCCCACCTAGTCTACGGCCTTGCTCAGAGTCCTCAACACTAGCTGTTAACTGCAGCGGGCGGCGTAATGTGGGCGAGAGATACAATTCACATTTGGTTCGTTGGTCCAAATGCTCATAAACACAGCGGATGATGTGTGAGCACTACGCACTGCAATAATATTTCATTCCTGCAAATCCCAATAATTGAAATGTGAGAATCAAAAGCGCATAGACGTCGTCCTACAATTTTTCAATTTCAATTTTAATCATATCTGTCTGTGCCTTTCTCCAAACCCCCGAAACACAAAATTGTTTCGATATCACCTTAATATCGTTAATATTGCACGCAACCACTCGGCAGTCAAACGTTCAAATCCCAAACTATTGACACATCATTCTTAGGCAATATGGTGGCGCACGCTGCGTAACGACACGCTTTAGTGATAATCGCAATTCAAAAACGTTTGAATCAGTTACAACTAGAAAAAGCTCATAACCATTAACTGCAGACACACAGTGTTGCAATAGCCATCGTGGGCACAAAGAGTCGTTTTGTATTCCGACGCCGCGTTTGAAGGGGCCGCGTTGTCTGCCGGGTTCTTCCGCTGTTCGACTGACAGTCATTGTTGACTCACTCATTACACGTGGGGCTCGGTGCTACTCACACTTTCTTGAATTGCAACGCAGTTCACAATGCATGAAAATCATAGAGGCAATGATGGACACAAAGGTTTAATGATCGAATTACATCAGATCATGCGAGCGAATTCCGGCTGTCTAGCGGGAACTCGAAGACATGTGAAAACGATAGCCGCATTGCATTTTGCCATCAGATTGCGGGAAGATCTTCTCCGGGAAGACCGCCGTAAGACCTGATGTACCTCCATCATAATACAGGCTACAAACACCGTGCTTTTACACCGTCCGCACCTCTACTTGTCTACGTCGTCGGCGGCGAAACAGAAAGCAGGACAGATTGATACCAGAAGTAGTTAGCTTATTGATATGTAGTACCATTTTATCGCCCTGAAACATTGCCTGCTGCTGGTGTGACTTTCAGGATCTGCCATCTAACACACACTATCGTACTTTATATGATTTATCATGGCCTTAAAATCAAAACCTGGGAACCACGGCAGGATACAAAGAGATATTTTTGCGCTTACCATACTGTGTTTTTTGTCTGAAACACTCTTAAAGAAGAAACTGCTTGTTGAAAGACTGTCGCTAACTTTAAAGTTAACGGAAGACTAGTCGATCTTAGTAACTTGCGCTTAGTCGATTTTATAGGCATTGAAATGAAATTTTAAGTATGCAATTAAGCCGGCACATAATCATTTGAGATATGATGCGATTAGCCTTTACATGTAGGCTTGCAGTATTAAACCCGAAATGTGCTGTCCCTTTCTTTCTCAAAGTTGTTTTGATCCACAACATTTTAGGTTATCTGGTGCAGCTTAGTCACATGCAGCCAGACGGCCAGTCAATTATACACAGATAATAATAATTGAGAGCAAATCTTCAAAACATCTTGGCCTATCTAATAGAACTTACAAGTCTTATAAGTATGCAGAATTGCAGACGCAAATGTAATTGCATTATAATAGGCCTATGATGCTTTCAGACAAGGCACCATCAGCACATAGAAAGAATAAAACAGGATCAATCTACTAATCCACTTGGTGACCCAGAAAGAGGGAACCTATAGTAGCTGCAGTAGCTGGCAACAGATATCATTATTGATTTTTGAACAATTTCTTTAGGCCTAACTAGCAAGAAACTTACAAATCAACTCCAAAACCTTGGATCATATGAAGTATCGTTCAATCGCTATGCTTCTATTGAAGCTTATTTTTTATAATAATATATTTTTATATTAAGCAGAGAGAATATTTATACTAGTATAACCGCATTAACTGCCATGTAAATCTTGGTGATCAGATTAATGATAATTACTTGACCTGTTTTTCGTTGACAGGGCTAAAACTTCAAAAGCTCAAAAGAGAGCTGGCCTATAATTTGAATTAATGGACTAGTGCTGCTGCGGGCTGCTGCTGCTGATGTCTGAGTAAGGCGACAGATGGCTGGTGACAACTGACAAATGAGAGCGAGAGTCTGAGGCTGATCAACCGATCCACGGCTCTCACTAGTGAGTCAGTGATCAGCCTGCGCTCGAGCCGACCTGAGCCGAGGTTGAGCCGAGGTGGAGCCGAGCTTAAGCCTCGATCAACGATCGAGACACACAATGAACCTCTAACTGTCACAAACTTTATAACTAGCCTACATCCTGATACAAAATTTGAGGTTGTAATTTTCTATATAAGATCGTAATTAAACGTCAGTGAGAATGATTCATCAGCAACACAGCATCATGCTGGATAGTAGAGGCCAGAGTATGCCACACTTCCCGCTTAATCCGACCATAACCAGATGGCTTAGAATAAAAAAAATTTACTCATTATAATTAAATAAATCGATAGACCATAGTCTCCACAACCGCTTTTGCAATAACAGATCTATAAGCGCTCAAATCCAATTCAAACATTGCGCATTTACATTCACTGTCAAGCATCCGTAATAATTCAGCTTGATAACTAATAACGCTTGATAAGCAATAGTATGTCCTATTTCATAAACAATAATTACGCAACTACACGTCAGCTGCAGAGTAAACGGTCAATTATAACAAAACGCAATACAGCCATACTTGCGTTGCTTGCGTTGAAGCAATGAGTCAGGGAAGCACAATGCCGTGTGATGCTATGCACAAGGCTGGTGTGATGCTATGAAATTTCTATGTCAGCTGCCAGCGCATGTTGCATGTCATTCATGGAACTCTAAAACAATCCTGACCCAGGTTATTGTTACAGTTTGATCTACACACCGCCACCGTTTGGCAAAGTCCACAGTTAAACTTTGACCATGACCCATCGCAGCCATTCTTCTCTCCAGTTATTGTATGTGGGCCGCGGTCCAAACTATAGCATATAGATATGCTACAACTGGTACAAAATACTGGTTGGTGCCAAAACAGATTGTTGTCAAAATTCAAATCAAATCAAATCAATATTTCATTTTAAACACAATATTGCAAAAGCATGCGTGTAGACCCAGACGAAGTGCTTTTCAATGCTCAATAATCAGTGGAAAAATTCTAAAATCAATTTGTCAAACTCTTCATCTTCACATTTTGTCAGAAGCGTTACCCAATTTGCCCAGTACCAGCACTATTAATTTGAAGTTAAAACAACATGCCTAATTTATACACTATAAAACCCTCAAATTTAATTATGATAATAAGAAATTAACAATATCAAATGTAAGATTTTAGCATTTTAATTGAACAGTTAAAATGTTTTATGGACCATCGTTCAACGACACATCATCAAGTATCATTAGAATCTCATACATGCAGGGCGAGTGGACATTAACAGCAGTCTTGCAGGTAAATGTTTAATCCCAAGGGTACCCTATCTAATGCCCATCCCTGCAGCCTGCACGGGTTTCCTCTCACTCAGATAAGGCCTCGGACCCACGAGACGTCATAAAACTGTCTAGCCACGCAGTCTCACTGTTCAAAGCATGTTCCATAACAGCAAACATCTGGACCCTTGCATGGCTAGCCAGCACTACCGCTGACCGCTGACCGGATGTGAAACCTAACAGCTCAACTGTTTACAAACCTAGATACAAACATTTCTCTGCTGCGCAAGGCGACCCTGACTTGGTTAAAGCTGTTGGTGTAGCGCAACGGCATTTACATTTATGTTGGTATGTAACAGATTAACAGAACACAAGCGAGACAGCGAGCGGATACCACAGCGAACGACCTTGCAAGGCTTGTAGTGCACACAAGCGACTAAACGATGAAGGAGTCCGACTGGTACAAAGACAAGATTGCACGACGTGATGCCGCGAGCAGCGAGCAGCAGTAGCAGTTGGGACAGAGTTAGGGTCAGGTCCTCAGCATATAGGTCTGGGCTAGGATTTTGTTTTCATTCAACTTGGACTTCTTCTTGACATAGATACAATTACTGGCGTTCCTTCTGATCACAGACCACCCAGTACCATGGAAAAGTTTGGATATCTGTGCACTGCCAGCGTAGAGGACTTAAATTTAAGATTTCACAGGTCTCGAACACAAGTGGCTTCAATCTGTGAAATTTTCTCATACTAATGCGCGATGTGACTCATGGAATCGCTCAGTACCTTACATCACTTGCAGGGAACGGAGCAGCAATGCAAATCAAAATGACCTTCACCATAATAATTTATACTGTAAAAGTTAAATGCCGTCTGCAAAATTCCATTAAGTTCAAATTTTAATACACTATAGAATTCTGAATAAAATTTTTAATAAAATTTTTAATAATAGTAGTCCAAAATTTTAACTTCCTGAAATAATTTGCAGCGAATAATTATCAGGTCAAATTATTTTATTATTCGTTGCAAAGGTTACTGTTAGGTCAACTAAAATTTAAAGGCGGTCAGAATTTAATTACTTCTGCAATCTGCATCATTGTGCAACATTTGCTACATTTCAATCAATCAATATTTTATTTCAAACACAATCTTGCAAAAGCATTAGTATAAACATGACTAAGTGTTTAGAATCTCAAACAGCGGGTTTCAGGTGCCACACATTCAAAGCGTTGGAGTTACTCGGTCTATATGCACACAGTACATAGGCTAGGCGTACTTAATTACTGTCTACATAGTACAATATGATATAGTACAATGCAGACAGAAATATTCATTTTGTTTCATCACTCCTGCTGTTATCAAACAGCAGGAGTGATGAAACAAAATGAATATTTACAATTATTTCACAATTATCAAAATA
>JAQIWG010010275.1:0-10103 GCA_034695025.1 Chamaedrilus cognettii
TGCGCAACTCACCACCACGGGCGGGGGGGGGGGGGGGTGGCGGGGAGCAGGAAACGAAATTATTGTCAATGATTGTCAATTTTTTACCAATTCTCAAGTCATTATTCATGTGTTGAGCCATCATTAGCAGGTACCAGGCAATTTTTCATCTTCACACATATAAAAGTCTTCGCATTCTTGCATGTACACCCAACGGGGAGATTGTTTTGCAAAATTTAGGGATGGAGGGACTGTCGAAAATTCTGTGGGGGTGTTGATTATGTCCGCATATGACTTCTTGGTAAGAGAGTGGCGACTGTATTCAATTTATTGGCTCACGTTCAGTGCCTCATTGGCTCATTTCAAGGCCATGGTGTTATGATTGAGTTAGAGTTTAATTAACGTTTTACAAGTTAGATTCACAATTATATTCACATTATTATCATGTCAAAACAGATAGACAACAGCAAAAATGTGAATATGAATGTGAATCGAACTTGCAAAACGCTAACTCAACTCTAACTCAATCGTAACACCGTAGACTTGAAATGAGCCATTGGCTCATGCAGCAGATTGAGATTCTCCTTCTCCATGGCCAGCACTGTCCATTAGCAATACTTACGCTACGTTTAGAAATAATCTATAATTAGCCAGTAAGCCAGTAGGCTGCAGCGCACTGGATATAAATGCTTTATTTAATTGCAAATTCGTTTTAGAAAATGCGCATGTTTTAGAATGATGATTATTATTTCAGTTGAAGTGGGGTCTGAAAGATCTAATACCGACGTCATTTGTGAAGACAGTGCAGACGGACATGGGACAATGCTTCGCCTTCGTAGCCGGTGACAAAATTCGTTTGCTGATTGAACTATATTTGCATGGTCTTTGATGTTCGGAACTTCTAGCCAACCGTTGTGGCTGACAAGTGTTCTAGCGACATGTAGGCCTGTTGGCGTGTTATGGCAATGACAAATTAACGAATTTTGCGGCTAAGGATAGAAAAATATAATGGGTTCCTAGAATTGTCAGGGAATGAGCCGGTATCCGGAGAAATTCTCTTCTGCAATCCTGTGCGAAATTATCACCTCAATGCAATCCCTGGAAATAATAAGCGAGGAAATAAATTTTGGACATCGTAATCACGATTATCAAATAGAGATTCAAAGTTTCATTGATGACTTAACAAAATCTACGTAAAGACGTGGATTATATAGGTTAATCGACTGTCGCAGGTGTTTGCACTCACAGAGATGAAGTCGAGGCTTCAGCACTGCAGCGTTGGAAATTTTCTTGAAGCGTTTTCAGCTCGAATTATAGTTGATGAATTACGTATAATGCAATTCAACAATTATTTATTTCTTTGCGTTGGTCAAACTGTCTCATGTTGTTGAATTTGAAGGTGACTTAAATCTGACGGCGACTCAGGCTGGACCACAGTATGGACTAACCCTCTTCCTCAATGTTGACCAAGACAATTACATTCTGGCAGCGTCGCCTTCGGCAGGGTTTAAGGTAGGCCTGCGGCGTGCGCAGACATGCATAAATTATCAGTAGCGCCTATGAACTGACCAAACTGAACATATGCCAAGAGAGACAAAAACTATATATCATCAGTTTGTGCTAGTTTATTTTTTATGCAAATAATTTTTTTATAGGTCTATTCTGCTTCATTCGATATTTCAACAAATGAAGTCTTGAATTGGCAGGCGTACCTTGTCACAAAAACTATGATTTGTCAAAAGACATGTATTATAGAATTAAGTGATTATGAAATTACACAATTATTGTTATTATTACTAGATTGACAATCGACAGTAGTACATGTGCATTGCATGACGATTGTACGATAACGTCAGTGAACATTATATGCAAAATGTGAATAAAAATTTGCAACGTTCCGAAATCTTTTTATATGAGAAGAGCTATTTCAGTTTTGCTTTTTGAATCTGCCAGATTTCAAATGCAAAGTAGCCTTTCCTATTATACAATACAGCCGAGCGAGCCTACATAATTTCTAACTGCACAAATATATGAAATACCTGCAAAATAATTTGTACAATAACCGACAAGCCGCAAAATATACATCTGTGACATATTTGACATAAGATAAAAGTGCTCTTGAAGCACACACAATTAAAACGCTGGATTATAGTTGTCCCCATGCTGAATTATCTGCAATGATAATTGACGTCATGCACTGTAGGCATTGGCGTTTGAGAAGGTCAGTATCTTAGATAGTTAGGATTAGAAAGTTTTTAGTTATCTCTCAGATAGTTAGGATTAGAAAGTTTGACTTTCAGCTAAGAATTTAAAAGCGTACATTGTAGGCAATGACATGCAAATTTGTATTCCATTTCAGATGCTGTTGCACGATCCTGACGAAGTCCCATTGATGTTTGAATTGGGATTTGACATAGGTCCGGGTGCCTTAACCTCGGTATCCTTCTCCCTAGAGAAGGTTTGTCTCCGCCGTAGAAGTGACGTCAACAACAGAGAAGCACATTGCAGTTTATATCCAAATCCAAAAGCGTTTATTGTAAAGATTTTAGCTTTATATTTTGTAGCGCGTTATAACTTTGTGTCGGCTGACACTGCCAAGCGTACAGTGTGCCGCCGACATGCTATTTTTGTAACGAGAATGTTCAACTTTTTATAACCTAATGACAGTGTACGAATTGCGGGCAACTTGAGCGCGTTCTGAGTGTGTAGCACTCAGCGGCTGTTGCTCGGGGTTGCACGCATAAACAAAAGTGTATAATTACGTATGCTTTCTATGCTTTACATCATAAGCGTAGCCTATGCATGTGAACGCGTCTCAGTGATCACTTACTTGTTTATACTTTGTGTGTTTGTAAAAAAATCTATATGATTTGATATTTGAAACGTTAGTATTTTCTTTGTTCTGTTTCGCAGTACACGCAGATGCCGAGTCCATACGGCCATTGTAATGCGACTCCTGGATACAAAATGACCTATTGCATCAACGATTGCTTATCAAAGGTTGTCATCCATCAGTGTGGCTGCAAGCTTCCGTGTATGACTGGTATGTTACAATATTGTATATGCCAACTTACAATCCCTTTCTGTTTTCAAAACTCTTCTCTGATCAAAACCGAATCTGGTGCTAATTTAAATATGATAAATTATAAGACAAATTGTTTGTTTCAGATCTTGATAATAAGTATATAAACAAGATTGGTGGAACAAGGTGGAACTCACGTTAGAGACAGTTAGGGTTTTGACTGTCAAATAGCCCGTTCATTGCAGTATGCATGCTCGTTGATAACTGATGCGGTTGGTATTTTCCTATCATTTTGGTGTTCCAGCACATCAAGCAACAAAAAAATGAATTTCTTAAATTGTTGTTTTATATATTGCCCCTTTTGACACTTTTGACTTGCAAGTCGGCTGTTGTAAAATGTTAGTTTGCATCACTACATTATTATTATTTATTTATTACATGCATCATTATTTGCAGTATATATCATTCAATTCCTTCTAATCACACGTTCCTAAAGCTGCCAGACTATCATTGCGTCTGATGATCAAACTGCACTGCGTTCACTCTGCACAACTCTGCTTCTAAGCGCCAAGTATTCTGCTAAATTTTCTAACATGTACCTAGGCTATATTGTTGCATATCGATAATCCAAAATTCGAGCCAGATACTGCTGTGATTGTTTCTTTGTCGTTTAGCCCTACGCGCGTTTAGCACTAAACGCAAAGCGTAAAGCTCAAGTAAAGCGTTTAGCTTTAGCGTTTAGCGTTAGTGTGTAGCATAAATAGACTATAACTATACTGTCCGGTTCTGTGCAAGAGAGCCGGCACAAAACCGCTCCCACTTCTTTAGTCGCCTTTTACAACTCGCCCGGGGAGCTCTGAGCTGCAGGCCAACACGTTCTTCTCCGGCCTAAAGGGGGTATACTGCTGTGAAAGATAGGTCAACCGATGCTTTCATTGCCGCCAGGTGTCGCCCGCCAGTGCACGATTCTCGACTACATCGCCTGCGTCGCCGACGCTTCTGAAGCCTACATTCAGTCCGGCGGACTCAACAACTGCACATGTCCCACGCAGTGCGTCTACAACGCCTACCCCTACACCCTGGCCCAGACGGTTCTGTCTAACATATACCAGGACGCTCTACTGCAGACGGCCAACATCAGCGTTGTTAACCAAAACCGCAACGTCGCGATGGTGCAGATCTACTACTCGACACTCACGTACAATCAGATCACTGTGACGGCCGCGTACAACCTGATGGCCTTGTTGAGCGATATCGGGGGAGCGCTGGGGCTGCTGCTGGGCGCCACGCTCCTCACGGTCTATGAGACGGCAGAGTTCTGCTACGAGATGCTCTGTGACGTCATTCGTCTGAGAAAGAAAGCAAAGTGTTGCAAGAAGGTCCTGAAGGTGGAACCGTGTGTTGGTTTTGAAAAAAAATTGCCCATGTAGGATCGACTGAACTAAAAAAAACACAATGAAATACTGTAGGCCTGTTTTAAATGAAAATTTGCAAATAGGCAATGGCTGAGTTTTGAAATGATGCAATTTCTCTTTGGATGTCTTGTTGTCAAGTCAAATTGATGTATGCATATGCATTGTAGGTTTTTGTCGAAAGCTTTTGCTTTAAGGCCATGTGAAAAAAGAAGCAACAATAATCAATGTATAATAGAGTTCAAAGATACCAGTATAGAGTATACATATAAAAAACATACGATGAATGTAGATAAATGTAGTACTCTGTGTAGTTTTGTGTAGTAATTTTAGTAATCCCATAGAGTGGAAGTAAGCCCATACGCCAATAAACATTGGCGTATGGGCTTACTTCCACATGGATGTGGTTATGAGAATAGCCTCTGATGATGTCTGAGGGCAAAGATGACATTAAAGCTGATGTGATAATCAAAGATTTCAGCTGGTCCAAATGACATGCTGAAATGGTCGAACTATGAGGTGGTCTTGGAGAAATAAATTTCTTTCCCAAACTCTTGATTTACAACAAAAATTATCACAAGATTAAAGTGAGATAATCAGACAGTGAAACTTGACAAAGATTTGGTTGGCCAAAGGTATTCCTTATTCGCTATTAAGTTTGCAAATAAAATTTGGCCAATTATTTAATTTCTTTTATGAATTAAGAACAGTCTTCGGTGTGTGAGTTAATATTTGATAATAATTCAGCTTTCTACCGAGACCGCGGATGATACATCATAACAGATGAAAGAGGTGTGGAAAATGGCTTATTTCTTGAGTGTCAAGACTTGCGCATTTAAAATTGGAAAGTTTCAAAACTTGTGTTTCGAAAACAATTATAATTTTGTTATTGCAGTACTTAATATAGGAGGTTAATACAACTCATTCGGTCTTCAGTCTACTAATTTTAAACTCGCAACGAAATGAATTAATAAAGGCTTGTACATATACAGTATATAAATTAAATCGTTAATTTGCTTTGACGTTGTGATCATTGCGCTACATTATGATAGGCCTGTATCCCGTGTGTATTGTTATTGAGCACATGATCACATTCGCTTGCTCTTTTAGAGAGATCCGCCCTATTGAACAATTATATTTGTAAATAAAAACTTTCCTACCATTTGCAACAAATGCTACAACATAAAATATGGCGATGATTAATACGTATTGAGCTGGACTAATAATTGCGGTTGTATGTATGTATGTATATTGCACTTTAAACGCACCAAAATTATGTCATGCAAACGGAGATGGAAAAACATCATTTGCTTGAATCGTAGGTGCGGTAGAAGTGCAGCAGACTACGTGCAGAAAACGGATTTGAAAAAATGAGTTTTAGGTTGATGTAATATATGTAATAGGTATGTAATATGATGCAATATACACGAATTAATCAAATTTACTCAATATTTAGATCTACGTCACCAAAATACGTAGGCTAGCACTAATCAGAACGCATCGCATCAATCAAATTGTAAGCAAAATTAGCCTACAAAGATAAAAAAAGGAGGAAAAAACGCTAGCTTGACAATCAAATGAACTCATACCCTTCGTAGTCATCCCAGCAGCAAATCAATAAAACTAATAAAATCATAACTTTAATGTAAATATTACTATTATTAAAATTTCTTTTAAAATGTATTCGTATTTGTGTGTATTTTGCTACACTTTTTGTGTGAAAAGATACTATTATCATCGACGATTATGATCTTTCAATTTTCTCAGTGCGTTGAGAAATTTGTGGAACATTATGGCGATAATTTTATTTTTTGATTTGGTACCATGTGGAATTGCTAGCTAAATTTAGTCCTCTTTCTAATGGCGAAAGAATATTGAGACACCGTTAACATTTGAGAAAGTTACAGCCAAAAGTTTGGTGCCTCCTTTTTTGTACTCGAGGTGTATATATGCTATGCGCACTTGTGTACTTCACCTTGAACTTAAACTCTACTGCACTCCACCCTAAGGGATGATTATTTGCAGGACTGGCGAAATTAAGCACCTTTGCCAAGGGTGCACGAAGTGACTCAAAATCTTTTGCCGCGGCCGGGAATCGAACCGACTCTCTGTCGCACTCGCAATCCGAAGTCCGCTACTTATACCACTCGGCCACAACGCTTTGCCAAAAGCGTATGCTCGTAGAATCATTACGCCCCATTGTTCAAATGAAAACAATAACACAGCGTTGAACCAAAACGTCAAAACTAAATTATGCATTAGTTAGATTCGCGGTAATACAGATGACTTGCTCTGTGCCCTGCATTCGCCTGCATACTAGTAGCCTGATATGATACTGTAGTCTATTTTCACTATAACGCCCGTGTAGCCTATTAAATATAACAAAATGCCATTAACGCGTGCATTGTCCGAGACGGTACACCTAAAAGCTTGGATATTGTTGACGTGAATCCTGATGATTCTGAACTATTCTTCCACTGGAATCATTGCACACTGGGCCTACCAATTTGTACTGATGAGAGGACTGCTAAAAGCCTAAAATAATGTATTCACGAATTTGCTAACCGGAACCATTGGATTATAATCGATGATCGTTAGTCTAAAAATCTCACAGTAGGCCCAGCAAATCGCAGAAAACGTTTCAAAGATGAGCGTCGTCCCATTACTGTCATCTGCGTGCCTCTGAACAAAATATTAAGTCCAGTTGTTCATCCCCCAAAAGATCCTTCTTCAAAATTAAGTCATAAATGCGAAAATCAAAAGACTGTACCTGACACCGTCTTCGCAAAAAATTCTCTCGGAGCCCCCACCACTGTAACCGTCTTTTCGGGGCACATACATGTACAAAAGCGCAACCCCTCTGCAAACAAGTGATATTTTACGTACTAAATTTACGCCACTGAGGCCCCGCGCATTTTGGATCAATCGGTTTTAAGTGGTCCAAATTCCTACACCAGCGTTAGCCAGTTAGCCAGAGAGTCATTCGATCGAATGACTCTCTGAAATCAACTTGCTCGCTCCAATTTAAAGTGAGTTTGTCCCTGAATGACAAAAAGTTAAAATTTATATCCCTGTTGCGGACTATAGCCGGTCCACGTGTGTTTATAGATCTAATAGTCAGTCGCCATTTAAAAAATTTAGCGCGAAGCATTTAATTATCGATTAATCTGGCGATCGATTCGTGCCACAGGCTATTTGATGGACAATGATACTGTAGGCTGCTGATCGGCCCGCAACTACAGTCGGCCATTGTATTGCACGATATTCATTATTTATAGAGTGCGATTGTGTAGTCTGCCGCAGTGCATTAGCGCTGGCATTACTGATCTATAATATTATAGCGATGGTATTTAGATCTGCAATTACGACAGGTCTAGTCTATATTGAGGTCTATGACCGATCTATACCGCGACTTTAATTATTGTGTTTGAAAGATTCAACGACCCATTGAATTGAGATCCAATGCTTCAATTAAACTATATTGTGTTAGAAGGATCCAGTGGACCCATTGACTTGAAAGCGTCACTGACCAACTTCAATAATTCACAATAACGCGGCTCTATAAACATCCATGTGGCTTCCATTAGCGAGTGTAGGGTATGCATGTATGTCGTTATTCCAACACTATCGTAACACTTTCCCACCCAACGCGGCTGCTACAGTAACTGTTTAAAGTATTCGTCATGGCTCCTGTTTTTGCCACCCGTCGTATTCGAGGTGCATTTGGTGACAAAGAAGAAATCGAAGAATCCTCTACGAATGCGTATTTGCGTGAAAAACTCTTGAGGTTCGCAGAAGACGTGTCGTTCATCGGAGTGCGATACGTGTTCGACTTGGAAAAGACACGAATTCGGAGGATTATTTGGGCCGTTTTGATACTGCTTAGTTTCGCACTCGCATGCTATCAGATACAGGATCGCATCGCCTTCTACATGAGTTATCCCACGTCGACAAGCACGAACATCGTGCAGAGTCCCAGTCTCAGTTTTCCACAAGTCACGCTCTGCAATCAAAATATCTTTTTGAGGAGAACCGCACAGAAATACGGTATAATAACTTTTGTTGTTGTTGTTGTTTTAGCTCCCTGCTGGAAAAGTGATGCCCCATTTTACCAGCTGATGGTCGCTGGTGGTGTTTTCACCGCAGACTGGTGGGCATCGTAGGAACACTTGTGGCTGGCGAATATAAATCACCCTTGCCAAAGGGTGCACGAAGCCACTCAAACTCTTTGCCGCGGCCGGGATTCGAATCAACAACTGCTGCACTCGTAATTCGAGATCAATTGCTGTTGGTCTAGGGCTCTTCGAGTACCGTAGTGTACAACTTTTTCGCCATTAATCCTTCCACATGTTTTGCTTGCAATAAGACCAACTGGCTGTATGCACAGTTTAAACCTAGACAACTCCCTTTTGTACTCGACTTGCACGGCAATATTGCTCAGTAAAATACACCTCTTGGAAGTTTTGATGACTTTTAAAAAGTATATCGTTTTCACTTCTTTTTGCTTCTGCCGATGTACGATCACCATGATCTAAACTTTCGTGTGCAATTTTAGTTCTGTTTGCGTTAACGAAAGCAGAATCTGCATTCTCTGTTGACAAATACTTAAATCTGTGATCAGTTTCCTATATCTTGATCTTTTATTACGGTTCCCAAACATAGGCCTACTTGTATCACGTGTTTGAATGGCGCAGGTTTGGAGCCAGGTTTTCTTCAGCTATACGCATTTTATTGGATTCCAAACGAAAATCTAAGTATACCGCCGCTATCGGAATTCGCCGGTATGAATCACTCGGAGGAGGAGTGGAATGAAATGTGGTTTGAGGGAATGCCAAAAATGAATGAATCTGTTTCCTGGGTTAGTAGGCTAACTGGTTTAAGAGTAATTGTCTATTATATCTATTTTGAAACTTATAGTTAATTGCTATTATGTTTATAAATTATAGGAAAATTGACTGTTACTGAAGTTTATCATTTAGCTCGTTAAATAATTGTTAGCAATGTTTAACTTTTAATTTTAAGGCTCTTGTCTACTAGCTATTCTTTAACTCAATTTTTAATCGTAAATTTCAGTCATTCAAATTCGAACAATCGCTAGCATTTTCTCATTGAAATGTTAACATAATTTCTATGGTAGGGAATGCTTCCTGACTGGATTACTTTGCAAGGCACAACTTAGATTTATTTATAGGCAATAGGCTATAATTGTGAGCTTGTTGTTTCGTTTGTATGCATGGAAGCTCGTTAAAAAAATGAAAAAAGCAGGCCAACCCAACCAAAATTGGTAATATTTGGCACAAAATAAGGAAAAAAATTATAATGGTAATAAAACAAAGGTACCGGGCCGAAACTATACGGCATTCTCCTATCGGCGCACGCCGTGAAAGATCGTAGGTCTATAGGATCCTACATCGAATTCTGCTTTGAACATTTTATTTCAGATTAAGTGGGGTCTGATCGAGATGCTGCCGACATCATATGTGAAAACTATTCAGACGGATATGGGCCAGTGCTTCGCCTTTGTAGCTGGTTAGCTTACTTAATTTCCTTCATTAACTCTTGTCTAATGGGCGATCTGCGGAGACGTGTCTTGACTTTTACCTAAGAAACCTTAGAAAACAGTTAGGTGTCGTATGTATAACGGACATGGTGAAGAAAGGGAGACTGAGGTGGTTTGGACATGTAGAACG
>JAQIWG010010276.1:0-10102 GCA_034695025.1 Chamaedrilus cognettii
GCAACCGAATGTTGATTCGATACGTCTAGGAATCTAAAATTCATTTGGATTTGAAATTGTAATAATAGATAACACCAAGGGCTAAAAGCAGTAAAAAGCGGAAGTTTCCAATGAATTGGCCACTAGTGTATATAGAGGACTTAAATTTTGTTGTGATTATACTGCACTGGAGCATATTTGTACCTATGTTTATTTATAATTTTTGTATGTTTGTATGATAAGTAAAATCAAGGTTTATTCGTATTTGATTGCATCGACGTCCGGATGTCTCACAATGACGTTGCTTCAACCAAGAACATTCCCTAGGTAAGGCATTAGTGTGTAAATCGTGGGTTAAACCATAGAATTTCTTTCGCTTTTCTTATCTTGTTATGTTACTTCCAATAGATCTATCATTAAGCAGATACTTTTTTATAGCCTACTATAGTAGTTAGCACTACATTATATAAAGACATTATATAACGCTTGGTTATTACATAACCAAGATCTTTTGGTTATTGTATAAACAAGCGTTATATAATGTGTTGAGAATCCCTAACATTTTTGTGAATGTTATGTTAAAACGTCGAATCTGTATTGCGATTTTGTGGCTAGTGCTACTCCGGCCTAATGAGAACGTCTCGGTGCTCTCAGATCGCTATAAGAATTCCTCCCTCTTCGCTGATTGGCTAACGGAGCGTAGATTTCGACGAAAGACGTATAATGAATCAAACGTCGTATCCTGTCAATTTGCATATACGCGATGTGACATGTTTTTCTCAAAATTTAATTGGTACATGTATATATAATTATGTGTAGATCTCTAGTTCATTTGGCTAAATTATGTCGTTTATGTAGCTTGTTTCGCGTATGTAGCCATGCAACCTACAGTGCATGCTTTCAACCTACGTATAATAATTATAGAGCGATATCTATGTTACGTTTATTTCGAATTCTGTTATGATTATATCGTGCCAATGATGTATCGTCTACCTACCTTAGGGATCTTATAGATCCACAAAATTTTGCGGCTACATGCCACTCAGTACTGTTAATGTACCAATGTACAATGTACACATGACTGTACATTGTAGGGTACTTTGGTCGCATCGTTTACTCAAACCATATTGCACAAAGTTACAGCCAAGGAATATCCAGCCAAGGATCGTTATTTTTACCGCCGTCAACTATTGGAGACGCGGTACATATATAATTGTATATAGGCCCTACTTCCGGGTCGATTCTCTCGATGATGCGTGAAATGTCACCATCGCAGTAATTAGCCCACGTGTAGTCAGTGTTGTGCAGGCACTAGCAGCTAGCACTATCAATGTGGCAAACTAATTTAACTTCCATATGAAGCGTCAGGCCTATCATGAATGCATGGTTTGGTCTATAAAGAGGACGTTCATTGAAAGGCTTGCTTTCTTTACGAGAGCAGAAAAATAAAGCATTAAACCTTACTGTAGCGAACTGATGCTCAAATACACTACACGACTCTGCCGTAAATCTTAAGCCTAACTCAATTAAAACACTAATATTTTCAAATCCGATTGAAACTACTCAAGCAAACAGGGGCGTAACCGCTAAAGGAAACCAGCAGGGGGGCAGCCGCTAAATGGAAGTGGGGACGCGTTCCTCCCGCGGACCAGGACGTAGCCCCTATGATTCACGGTGACACGCTCGAAAATAATGGGATGGGGGGACGCATCCCCCCCATGATTTATGCTGTTACCTCCCAACAAAAAAATAGGCCCAAAACTTAAATTTCTGGTCAAAATGTTTGATCGGCACCCTCACACCCCCGCTCGTGAGTTCTGCATCGAAAGCGAAGAGATCCAGTACGCAATAGTAACCCGACCTGTTACAGAATTGTATTTGAGAAAGTAGTCGTTTTGAAAAGTTGTATTTATGCATTTGGCCTCCCCCCACTGCCAAATCAATGGCTAACAAGCTCAATATATGACTGCGGCAAATATATGACTACGGCGGGACTTTTTGTTCAAAGTGTTCGGTTTATGGACGCACATAAAAACCTATATACGAGTATGATCCTGTTTTGCAGTGGATCATGCCCGTGGTCTAGCTAAGTCGCAGAGCTTGGATTATGGGTTCAACAGCGCGTCGGTTCGAATCCCGGCCGCGGCAAAGATTTCAAGTCACTTCGTGCACCCTTGGAAAAGGTGGCTTAAATTCGCCAGCTCTGCAATAATCATCCACTAGTGTGAAGTGCAGTAGTAAAGTCGAAGTTGAAGAAGCTGTTCGTGCTTATCGCCTCGGCAGTCAATCCGTCTTCGAAAGGTTGAGTGAAGAGTTTCGAACCGTTCCTTGCACTCTAACCTTCCTGGGGCATGACAATATCGTAGATAAATTCCTGTGTTGATCTAACAGCATCGCATTGTAACCAGCACGCAACAGCGGGGGAATAAATTTGTAGAACCTTCTTGCATCATGAGTATGGCACAGTAAATATCCGCAAACACACGTTGCGATCGAGGAGATAGGTGGCGGTATGGTCATAGGGCCTAGATCGACGAAAGATACAGATATAAACCAGAGGAGAAACTTGTGACCAGGGGTCGGGGGGACTGGGGGGGGGGGAGACCAGAGGCGGGAGGCACGGAGCTTCATTAATCGTTTCAGGACCAGACAAAATCTACACTAGCTTAGACCACAAAATGCCTGCAAAAGCCGCAACAAATGGGCAAATCAGCAGAATTGTTAAAATAGCTTGAAGCTCAAGATATTTGTGCGCTTCGACGTATTTTTTTACGAGTTAGCCACGCCAGAGAATGTAGCTAATCATTATGCCCATTCATTTTGTGTACGCTGCAATTGCGTGGCCTGCTTCAAAAAATCAGTAGTTTCGTTGCTGCGAGTCCGACTTGCTCTAGTCACGCAATCCAGGCCTAATCATCGGTTTGTGCAGGGCCTGCAGCAGCGTCAGTGGCGCCGCTTTGTGATAGGTCCTCGACCTAAGCGTTTCATAATTTCCCTACCCCAAGCAGTAGGGAAATTGTTCTATTTTTAGAAATTGTGGTGATCCGATCTAAACATACCCTGGATCTAAACTCAATCCTACACTTGCCGGAACCTGACAAGAATTAGTCAAATCAACGAAGAATGTCAACGAAGGTTCGCTCGCTCCGCCTCTTGGACACAACCCGGACGGCTTGCACGAAAAGCGAGCAGCAGCAGCAACAGCAGCAGCAACAGCAGCAGCAGCGTAGATGCGCTACTCTCGTGAGGTCCGGATCTCGCAATGCGCTTTTAAACGAGAT
The DNA here is from genome assembly GCA_034695025.1 of Chamaedrilus cognettii. NCBI lineage: Eukaryota > Metazoa > Annelida > Clitellata > Enchytraeida > Enchytraeidae > Chamaedrilus > Chamaedrilus cognettii. The sequence continues at coordinate 3,261 of JAQIWG010010276.1, forward strand.
TTAGGGCCAAATAGTGACGAACGACGTTCGTTAAGATGGTCGCTCTTTACGGCTGCTGCAGCAAAAATCAGGTCGAGTCAAGGTTGCCATGGGCACCCAAACATTGCGTTTGTGTGGACACCAAGCCCGGTCACTACAGGTTGAAAAATGCAGAACCCATGATGGTGCTCAAGGGTCAAGATTGCTTCCCCACGGGGAAGCAACCTTGACTAGCAGCAGAAATGACACCTAAGCCGAAAGTACTAATACTCAAACAAAAGCTTAGGCTTTGACCCTTTTTGTAAAAAGTCTGCTGCTAGAAAAAATGTCATATTAAATTAACGGCTGCCATGTCAACAACTTTTGATTGACAGGTTTCAGGGTCATGACCTACACACATCCAATCATCATAATTAGACTGGTGTCCAATATAGATATCACAATCTTAGATCGCGCATGCACTAGCATTTTTATTTAGGCCTGTTGCTTTTAGTTTCAAATTTTCTCCATCTGGTATGCAAATTAGAATGAGACAATGTGAATTAGCGCAGATTCAATTCCCTCACGCGGCCCGCTATCGGCCACTTCGCAGCTCGCGCCGTCGAGTCTAGCCACTTATGGGCTTTTCCAATCAATTTTTTTTTCTTTAAAAAAACTGGCACCGTGTCCGTGGACTGAGGGGGACCCACCGTGAATATACTGGGCATGGCTGTCAAAGTCTAAAAGCGCCCGCACACCTTTCGGCCAAAACTAGGAAAGTTTTGTCGTTACGGACACTAGTCCGCATAGAACTCGTCGAGCCGCCGACTGCTTGCGGTCGTTTGTCTTGGCGCGCAGACCTGACGTCATGATCGCATAACGACGAATGCAGCTGCATGCAGCATTCTTTTTGTTAAGGTCAAAGTGAGCTTAACGACGGCGGCTGGTGTTCGTTTGACCGACAGCGCACACACCTAGCGGTCCCGTGCCTATTCGGTCAAACGAACGCCACGGTGAACTTCCTTCGTTTTGACAAAAAGGTGTCCGGGCACTAAGAGTGACGTACCCGTCCCTTTCCTCCGAGAAAAATTTGCTTGCAGCACTCCAGGACTCCCGGGGAAAATCGTAAAAGGCGACTAAAGTAAGGGGAGCGGTTCTGCGCCGGCACTCTTGCTCAGAACCAGACTGTAGGCTTATATCCTTATGCTACATACAGAGTGTTACTACACAGTGTTACTACACTTGTGTAGCAAAAGTGTGTAGCACAAGTATGTCGGTTTACACTTTGTGCAACACTAGACTTCAAAAAATAAAACAATCAAACCTCCGAGAAACTCGAAAAGTGGTGGTAGGGTAGGGACATATCGAGATTTGCTCCAAAAAGGCATTTTGTCAAAATAAACGCCTTTCTCAGAGGGCAAGGTCCCCCCCCCCCCCCCGACCTTGAACTTATATATACTGTTTTAAAACATTTCCTTTCGAGCTCTCAAATTGAACATATTAAATAAAATAAATTTGACACCTTTTGGCTCCCCCCCTCCCAGATCTTGCACCCATGGGACACAGCCCTGTTGGTCTTCTCGTCGATGTGTTACTACGTCAAAGTCAGCCTCTTCTCAGAAAATGCACACTTAAAATATGCATAGCTAAACTCACTTTTTACAGTTTTTGTGCCAAGATACAATTTTTTCTCCGCTGATTGAAAAAGAGCGCTAGGTGCCCAAGGATCCTAGATAGGTTGCGGATGTAAGTTAATAATAAAGGAATTATGATTGTAAAGACTTAGTATGCATTAATCTTCGTAAAAGTTTACGTAATTCTTTTTCAGGAGCAATGAATACTGGGAAAATAAATTATTCTGAAACGAAGGTTATTCTGAAGGTCCTATCGAACTAAAATTATTGGGTAAAAACGCAAATGCAAATTGATTTCAATATAAATTTCATAAGGGTATATCATGAAATGAACATTGGAAAATGCAATGCTCAATGTATTATTGCATAATTGTAACTTGTGAAATTGTCATATCGGTCAACAGAGACACGGAAGACACGACATTGTCGTGCCAACAGATACTAATAATTTGCAATTGAGCATAAGTTCACCCCTTGTTCCAGCGCATTGTGCAGCAATTATCGGCATACTAGAATAATCGAAGATGTCTGGCGGTTGGCATGCTTACAATCTTCACGTCAACGAAGGGAGCAGTGAGTCGTTTGAACATGCCTGTCAGATATAGACTACAATTATACGTCGTGAATGTGCGGTCAATGCTCGATTCGTCAACAGAGCAGCATTGCTGCTGCTGCTGCTGCTGCTGCTGCTGCTGCTGCTGCAGCTTTGCTGCTGCTGCTGCTGCTGCTTCACGTGTTTTGCGATGAAGAGAGACATGTTCAAAAACTACAAACTACTCTCTTCTGCTGACGTTGCGATTATAATCTTGTCAACTGTATACCAGACATCTACATGACAATCGTTCTATTCAGGGCCAGCTTAGGGCGTTCTAGCCCCCCCCCCCAAAAAAAGTTAATTTAGGGCTCCCAAAAATATTTTGTTATCTGAAACTACTTCTAATTCCCTCCCATGCTGAATTCATGACCGGGGGGGAGGTGGCGAGACAAATTTTCCATTAATTTTCACAATCTGCTTAACACCAGTAGGTCCCCACTAGTTTGCCCTCCAGTGGGCCTCCCAAAGATCATATCAAAACGTCCTAACAAGACTTTCTCGCTAAATAACAATGTCGATTGTTTTTACTTTTCTACTTAGTGGGCTCTCCACAGCCGTGCCCCCCATCCCCGATCGAGGGGTGCGGGAGGCATAACGCCAGCCCTCTATTATGCCACAGATTGCATGCACAATGCGCTAGAAGCAAGGGATGTAATTAGAAACCAGCAGCAGCTACATGTATACTGCTGCTGCTGCTGCTGCTGCTGCTGCTGCTGCTGCTGCTGCTGCTAGTACCGCTGATCCCGTCGCCTCAATCGATGCATCCACGGCCGCAGTCCCTCCCTACCTATGACGCAATTGGCGCGGTCATCCGACGACGGCGCTCGCCGCAATAAAGGTTCTCTGGAGCAGTGGCACTGTCGCTAGGCGGCATTGTCTGCGACGGTCCGCGCGTCGTGTCGGGCTTTGAGCGCGCGGCGGCGGCCGAAGCATTATTATCGACCGTAATGCTCTTGCTTTGTGCCCAGTTGAGTGTCTATAATACAAGCAATCAATCGCGAACAAAAGGCGCCGCTAGTTGTGCACGGACGCCGCTGAGGGCCAAGTGGCCCGCGTGTGTGGCAGCGATCCGCGTTGTCCGCGTGCGCCGCGCGCGCGCGCGCGCGTGCCCGCGCAAGTTTTATAACTGCGCGGTGGCGCAGCGCGGCGTGACAGTAAAAGTAGGGTGGGGGCAGTGCGGACAAACCGATGAGCGGGATAGAAGCGCTTATGTAGACTCCTTTCCGTCCTATGTGTGGAACTTGTACAATAGGGTGGGAGGGGGGGGGGGGGGTAAGAAGAGGGGATGGGGTAGGTTTTAAAGCAGATGCTATGTCAGAGCAAATGCTTTTTTATACCTCACGTCTTTCTAAGCAGTGTTCAATTCTTTTCAGACTCCATTATCGCTCTTCACACCATAACTACATATAGTGGCTGCTGTTTTGGGTGGGCTAGCTGTGCCCTGCCAACGCGACGCCACTGCAGCTACACATGTGCACGCATATACTGCTGAAGTCACGTGCTTGGTGTGTCTAGTGTGCAATGTGTATCGTGGCACCACACCTGTCTCGCTTATGTCCTAAGATATCTGAGGCCCACATGCAGGAGTCGAACTCAGAGTAAAATACGAGATGGGGACGGGGGCCGTACTAATCAATTTTTGTCTCTCCCGCTGGCCCCCCTCCGCTAAATTTCAAAACCGTGCCATCAGCATAATCTTTAATTTGCAGTCTTTATTGTGCAAAATAATTACGGGAAATATTAGACTTCCTTAGGATTCTGTTCAAAAACTAGTCAGCACATAAAAATTCTATGAACTAAATTGTTTTTTACCTCCCCGTTGAGACTTGGTTGGTACCCCCTGTTTTATTCTCCCAATGGCGGGGGTGATCCCAGCTTCTAGGCTATTAGACAATACATTGTTTTTATTGTACCGCGCCCAATATGGGGAGACATTCCCGAAATATTTGAGGGGTACTTAATGCTCCATTTCTCATGTAAATTGTTGCTGGGGGACCATTCCCTTCTGCCACTTGTCCCCCATCCCCCTCTATGATCTACGCCCAATCGCCCATGCTTAAGTTCAATACGCAGCTGCTGCTGTCTGTTGGCCATATTGCTGCGAAAGACTGATTTATTTCAGTGCAATAACGACCCCCCCCCTCCCCAGTTCCGGTCGCTCTTGTCATGAACCTCGTAACAACGGCAATTAAATTCATCAATGCAAACTACAACTGCAACAACGACGACATGTTTCAGCACGCGAACACTTGAATTTTAAACCAACTTAGCTGACTGACCTACATTTACATGTAGGCCTATATCTAAGAACGGAACATATGGCTTGAGAAAATTGATTTATTGCTTCCATTTTAATGTATCATATTCAATGTGACGTATAAAATCTGTATCAAAGAGCCGTGCTGCAGTAGTCAGTTCAAAACTTTAGAATACGACGAGCAGTGCTTATAATCAATACTAATTTAACGAAGGACAGAGGGTATAATGCACAATTGCACATCAATCACGTTAATCAATGCCAAGCATCAGATCAAATTTCTGCAGCACATACATGTAGGGGCTTTCGCTACTCTTCAATAAGAGTGAAAATCTGCTAAATCCGGATATATCCGGACCGAAATGTGTGAGGAAGGCGTGCAGATACTATATAAATAACTAAGATAATAAATAATAAAATAGTAATAAATAGCACGTGCACACACAGCCGTTATTGTGATCAACCAAGTCTTAGCAGCAACTTAGTTGTGTTGGACACACAATCACTTGCAGGTCCAATAATCTACGGGACTCGGACTCGTCTCAGCAGGTCCACATTGCATCCGGTACCAGCTAAAAATACAAAATGTGACTTACTACTGTAATAAATGTAGCCTATCAAGTTAATATCACAAATTGAGCTGAAAGGAAATTAAAGCTACAAGAAAATGACTATTATATTAATAATTATTTAACGAGGTATAAAATTTAAAACTAAGTAAATTTGCCAAAATTCAGCAAAAATCTACAGATTACTGTATATTTCGGTTCATGGAAACTTGCAAGCCTCATTGACTGTAACGTTATAATGATCGTTATGACGTCAAACAACGTCATGACGCTAAATAACGTGATTGGACTCTATTTAACAATAATCTATAAAATACAATGTATGATCGCACCGTTATGACGTTAAATAACGCCAAGACGCTATGCACGCAGTGACGTTACAATGACGTCATTGACTCTCACCGGTACCGTAACGGGCAAGGCACACAATACACAACTGTGCAGTTTAGGCCTTTGTGCGCAATTCAGCAGACGGACGGACTGCCGTTTGGGTAACGATCAACATTAGTGTAGAGTAGCTACTGCTGTTGCAGTAGTCGATACTGCTGCGGTGGGCTCTGCGGGATGTTGTGCAATGTGCAAGCGCCGTATGTCGCGACTGAAAGAAATCATGCGAACGTGGGGCATGCGGCGTTCTAGAAGCCCTTCTTCACGCCAGTGAATTATTGTACAATATCAAGCTACATTTAGCACAACAGTTATGCATGCACATACATGTACATGCATGTACATGTATGTACATATTTGAGCCTGCTAAGTTGGGCACGTTTGGTTGTAGATGCAAAGAACGCACGCACCAACATGTACATATATAATTGGTATACCTGTATGTTGAAAACCACACGGTTCCATGGAGAAGCTCAATGGCCTCAATATTTTTAATTATTGGTTTCTGCCCGCAGAGTTGACTGCGCGGTTTTATCTAATTGCCCGTGATGCCAGCGTCTGACGTTTTAATGTCTCCGCTACTGTTTTCTATTTGATCTCTTTAGCTAATTTGTAACTATTTCATTAATGCAGTCGGTGTATTAGACTGCTACTATGGTTTAGTTGGACTGTGATTTTAATTATTTTGTTTAATTTAGAAGAAGTCTAAAATGGAGAATATCTCGTTTAATTAAGTCATCCCTTGAGTGGCGGTCATTACTTTAAATTCAAACAAGGAAAAAATCTTTCCTTTGCCTCCTTCCCCCTTTCTCTTCCGCCCACAGACACGCCATGACGGCATGATGGACTGATGCGTCGCCGACGCGCGACGGATGCGCTGCGCGCCCTGCGCGCTCTCGAGCCGCGTGTGCTGCGGCACGTCGTACATTGACGCCCAAACACGCAGCGACTGCAGTGCACTTGGATACAAGGGGAGCTCGTTCGCAACTCTGCCACTCACAACTCAGTGAGCAGGCAGTCACGCTCGGGTGGCAGTGGTGGATCTAGTGGACTGCGTCTACGTGTACTAGTGCGGTGAAATTGTGAACTGCACGCAATGTTTAATCATCGTTTTTCATACCGTAGCAGCAAAGCGGCAGCATTTTATGTAGTTAAAATATGTTTAGTTTAGGGTGAGTTGGCTCAGCGTTAGCTTAAGGTTAGTTTAGGGTTAGTTTAGGGTGAGTTAGGGGTTGGTTTGGGGTTAATTTATGATTGGGTTAGGGTTATGATAGTGTTCGTTCTTTTGGTCCATGTCCAATGCGCAATTTGTGCGCACTTCTAGGCACGGGTGTCACGCTCAGGTGGCAGTGGATCTAGTGCAGTCAGGACTACACAGGGCATTTTTACCTTGCAAAATGGGGAAAAATTCCCCCCCAGCCCTCATGAGTTGATCCCCTTCG
>JAQIWG010010277.1:0-10102 GCA_034695025.1 Chamaedrilus cognettii
TGTCTAGACTACACGTCATCAAATTGGCTCACTGCCAGCTGGCGCCGTGCCAACCACCCACGACCGCGGTCGAAGTGATTCGACCGCGGTCGATTCGACCCCGTTCGACCGTGGTCGAAGCGACCGCGGTCGAAGCCATTCGACCACCACCACCCCGGTCACCACCCCGGTCACCACTCCGGTCATCACCCCGGTTACCACCCCGGTCACCACCCCGGTCACCACCCCGGTCACCGCCGTGGTCACCGCCGTGGTCGAACTAAAAAAAACTGACAAAATAGAGGGAGCATGGCAAACTTACAGGGGAGTATGGCAAACCTACAGAGGCCAGGGAAAGCTTTGCGGGGAGGCGTCCCCCAAACGCTTCATTCTTACGGCATTTGATTGGCGTGGCCTGTTTTTGGACGTCGGATATTTAGTCATTTAAATGCTATTATATTTTGAAGTAGATGGCTAGTATTTAAATTACAGCCTATGCAATATAGAGCCATGTCACAGAAGACAACGGCATTGCAGCCTACGTCTTACGTCTTACGTCTTACGTCTTACGTCTTACGTCTTACGTCTTACGTCTTACGTCTTACGCGTCGCCTACAATGCTTCGCTTAATGGGTACATGGATAGCGAGGCCAAAATTAAATAGAATGCACATTTGTATAGAACTAATACAATAATTGTGAAACATCGAAAAATATTTCTTGTGAATTATTAGAATAATTTATCGAGAGTCCAAGTTTGCTCTGTAATTATTAGGATAGAGTTGTACATGTATTGGGTGTTCAACGACGGAGTCTCAGCCATGTTCCGAACACGCGAGTTCCTGGAACACGATCCGGGAACGGGCGTGGTCCTGGAACACGCGTGTTTCCGAAAGTCCTGCCTGCATTATGCAGGAAACATCGATGTTTTGAACAAGAAAAAATTGCGCATTACGGTTTAATTTACCGTCGGAATCCGGGGGCTGAGAATACGGCGCTGAACATCCAGTTTAACTCTACCTTTATTCTCTTGTCTCGTTTCCCGAAGCGTTGCGTTACTACGCAGGTTTAGCATTACGTGCCGCTGATACGATGCAGCAGTGGCCGGCGACATGTCTTTAATTTAGGCAGGCTTATAGTAATAATAATTATTATTGTCATTTTTATTATTATTACGCTCGTAACTCAGTACAAGTAGCAATAAGCAGATGCGTTGATGGCCTATGCGTTGATGGCCTATGCGTTGATGGCCTATGCGTTGATGCCCTATGCGTTGATGCCCTATGCGTTGATGGCCTATGCGTTGATGCCCTATGCGTTGATGCCCTATGCGTTGATGGCCTATGCGTTGATGGCCTATGCGTTGATGGCCTATGCGTAGATTCAGATGACAGTATTTGGCCATAGCTAATCAAGAATCACTTAGTGTTAGTGTGGTATTCAGCATCGACTTCATTATACCTACATTTTAGAGGCTATGGGCCTAATGAAATGGCACATGGGATGGTATAATTATCCGAATAATTCGTGACGCGTCAGTCGAAGTGCATTGCCCTTGTCGTATCCTCGGGATGTTAGGCTATAAATGTTTAGTCCAAATCTACATGATATTGTACCGGACAGATACGCATGCAATTCGAGTCCAGATATGTGCCGAGGATGATGTGCGATGCTCGCGATGCTATAGATGGTGTACACGCGCGACAACAAATTCATTATTCGCCGTCTAGTAGCAACAATTCGTAGAGAAATCAAGTTACGACATTAAAACCCTAAATTTGATAGTGAAAGGCATGAACTCGATGGATTTCAACAACTCTGTGTTATTCCAAGAGAACCCTTGGGACTCTGGGAACTGGTCGGGCAAGTTCAACCCGCTGTTTGAGCAATGGCCCGCTCTCAAGGTGAGATCTCGAGAAAATTAATTACCTTCATATTGAACTGTGTATTAGCCTACAGCAAAAATTTCACAGCTGGAACCTGTGCTCGAGACTAGTGAGACCTTAGATTTAACATCCTCCTCGACTGCAATTATAGCACGCGAATCCATTCCCATGTTGGGGACCTATTCATAGGTTACAGTGTTAGGCCCCTAGGCCTATATGAATATCACATTATAAGATTGTGTAAATCATAACGGCATAAGCAACTCCAATGGCATTCTTTATGTTACGTAGCTTTCAATTCTTTAAGTTCACACAAAAAATGTAGCAAACCAGCGCATTAACCCCTTGTTGGATATTTTAATTAAAATGCACTTTGCGACTTTGAGACTTTGGGACTTTGGGACTCTGGGACTTCGGGACTCTGGGACTTTGGGACCCTGGGACTTTGGGTTAAAATGCATTTTAAATTAAATGCAGTAGCACGCTGGCGCTATTTTGATAACTGAAGAAATTAAAGAAACAAAGAGATCATGCAATCACTACGACCGTGCGGTTACCGGAATATAAACTGAACGCGTCTTACAGCACCCCAATAGCTATCATGCATTTATTTGCGCATCAAACATCTGTGTTATGTCATACATCTGTCATATGTTGTCAGATCCTCATAGTGACGATTTACCTCCTCCTTCTGGTCGGCGGCGTTGTGGCGAACAGCGTCGTCGTCTTCCTCGTCCTCTACAACCGTCGCATGCTCACCGTCACCAACCTCTTCATCACCAATCTCGCCCTCTCAGACCTCTCGCTCTGCGTCTTCTGTCTCCCCCTCCAGCTGCACTATCAGCTCACCAACGACTGGGCGTTCGGCGGCGCCCTATGTCGGGTTGTGTTCGGGTCGTTCGCGGTCCCGATCGGCGTCTCGACGCTCAGCCTGTTCCTCATCGCGCTAGATAGGTACTCGGGGTCGGATTTTTCGGGGGGCAGGAGGGGTGGGGTTCAATTCTCCCGTTATTAAATCATGAGTAATCGCTTCCCTGGTCACTGTGCATAAATAGCCGGGAGGGGAGGAGGAGCTTGTTCTAGCTTGTTCCCGATCGCCTTCGATGGGTACTGGTTTGCAGAGTCTTTCTTTTTCCTTTTTTCATTTTTTCTACTTTTGAAACAGCGACACACACAGAAAATCAATCCCGGAAAGTGCACCTAACATAAACCTTGAATAAATAAGTGCAGCAGTTAGAGCATTCTTAAATATGGAAGAGGTACTGGAAAGCAGGTTAAAGAAAATCAGTTAACGAATCAATTCAAAGTGATATAATGGTCCACAGTTCATCTTCTATCACACACAGTGACACATAACGTAGAATTTAAAATTAGCAGAAAATTAGCTCCAAACCGCTTGCTTGCGCTCAGCCAAATTAGTGTCTACTGTGATTTCATATTTTTACACAATTACTGTTAACTCCGTGCCAGATAATTATTTATTTGGTTGGCGTCAGGAAGGACATCCAACCACAATAAACCAGTTCCCAAGTCCTCGTCAGAGCGCAAAAGGTCTAACCTGTGCGAAAACATGAACATTAACATATAATAGATGTCAAAAAAGGCGATTGGTTTATGTGTAGTTTTACACAATATCGATGTTGTTATCCGATAGGTACTGGAACATCGTGTGTCCGCTCGAGAGAAGGATGACACGGCGGGGTGCGGGACTGCTGATACTGGCGAGTGGCGTGGTGTCTGTGCTTCTGGCGCTGCCTGTCGTCGTCTTCACCTCACAGAGGCTGCTGGACGAGGAGATAGGAATGGTTACCCTTCACGCCAGGCGAGTGCACATAACATACTCAATAGACTGAATTAGAATTTTTAGAGATTTTAAAGAATACAGATATTATTGCTGAATGTTAGAAAATATCACTATAAAACCCAATATCAATCTTACAACATCAATTTAAAAATGCCAATCGTACAAAAGACAGTTCAAAATGCGATGTCGGAAGCCTGAGTATGTATCATCACAGGATTCAATATTGTAAAGTGAACATGAAATTTATCCATTGCACAAAACAGCGCATTGAGTTAGCTGTAAGCTCTAGTACTGCCAGGTATTTGTTTTTTGGAAATTACAATGTAATTCAACATCTTCCGTCCTCTGCATAGTCTCATCGTCACTACAACGAATTCTTCTGTCGCTGCCTCATATGTGTTGAACGCATGCTCGAAATTGTATACAGCCAGTGATATACATATAGTTGGCTGATCTGTAAACAGAATGTCGACCGACACTGTAAATGAGAGGTTCATCGCTTACGATAGATAACGTTTCTTGTGTGATAAACGCTATACGTATCCATAGGCGACAGAACACCACCGTTAAAAAGGCCAATAGTAAGCAAGAGAAGCGAAGTAGCGAAGAGAAGATAATTGGCGCCCGTGGAAAAGTTTGAAGTGGCACCCTCATTAGCAGCTTATTTTAGTAAAACCGGAGCTTTAAGCTTACGAGCGGGTACGGGGAGGGGGGAGGAGTGGACCAGTGAGGGTCGGAATAGCGGACAGATGGGGGCGCCTGAGAGGAAGTTGCGGAGTCGGTTTCACACTACGGTAGTGATGTTATAGGTTTGATATCATTATAGGCAGGTCTAACCTGCATTCTAATGGAACGCTTGTTTTGTGGACTAAATTACATGGCAAATTACTTGGCATGTTATAAATACTGTACCCTATACTCTGCAGGCCCAATCTGTCTTAAGCATTGACGACTTTTGTTGATGATGGTTCTTTGCTTCACGGCGTGATCCGGACTGAAAAATTCAAGGTCTGTGCTATTATATCGCAATACTATTCAACAGCAATAACTTTGGCTTGATCAACGAAGAAAAATATTATCTCTAGCTTTAACGAGAAGCCCTATATAGCAGTGTGTGCTGCAAATTAAACTGACGTTGTTTTTTTAGGGTACTTTTTTCAATATCTGTAAAGCCCGTATAACTATTAGGATGTTGTAAAAATGCAAAGCAATCAGAAACCTGAGGATGTTCAGTCGGCCTAAGTCTACAATTTCCTCCATTTCTCTCAAAGTTTTCTACAATTTCTCTTAATTTTCTCGTTTCGATAAGAGTGAATCCCGCTGAGTTTAAGTTGTCCTCGAAAATAGTTCATTTACGACTGTTTAAGTTGAAAGACGAAATGTCATACTAGTAGATCATTTCAAAAAGTGCTAGAAGTTGAATGCCAAACTTCTCGTATTACCTATCACGGCTCCGCAATCCGCAACTCAAAACTAGTTCTGCTATCTAAATAATGCGTGTACATTTAGCAGCTATAGGCCTACTGTAACAGGCTTGTTGCAGTCAGTCTTTAAGGTTGATAATCTTGCATTATAATGAAGAACAGAGTTTTTGTTGCTCCCTAATCTCTTTAGGCCTACAGCACACGTCTCCGTGCTCTTACTATAGTTCACAAATTGAGAGAATAAGAGGAAATGAATCAAAGTCCTTGTGTTTGAGCCAGTAATCCAGACCCATATCTGCCACGCACCACTGTCGTACATCGCCAAACGGATTTCCTTCAAAGGAGCGCTGCATCGTGAGCGCTAACTCTTCAGAATCGATGGCTAGACATAGTAAATTAGCTACCACGGTAGTATCTACACACCAACATCGTATAAAGTGGGCTGAGTGAACTCAGAATTAGGCCAAATCTGCTGCTTAAAACAACGTGAGCCGATCGTTCCTTGTTTCAGATAAACTGACACTTCATACAGGCTCTATTAATGGACTAAAACTTGACATATTAATGTCTAAATGTAGCCTATTCCATTAGTGCAATTTTTGTGCTTCGAACTAATGTTCAAACTTTGTGTTGTTATCTGTATCATTTGTCTTCTTGTTTTGTTGACTGTATTTGTTTTGTTGGTTGAATGAATCAATTTTTTTCAATACAAAGCATAGGCCTACATCTAGTAACTTATAATTAGGCGAGCTAAGCAAAAGATTATAAAAATAGCTACAACAAAATGCAGGCCTGGGCATACTATAATTGCGTTTTAAAATCATTCGGCTAACTACATGAATAACGAATATGACAACTGTTCTGACGGACAAAATAAGGGGGAGGGGGGATGTGCTGGCGTGTGGACCAACGTCACGACAACTAATTACTTTACCTCCCCCACCCCTCCCATATTTTCAAAAACCACCCTCATTTCAGAAATCCTAGAACTAAGCTTGCCGTCGATTTTATCTGATGAAAAGAATAATTCTCGTTTGTTTGTTCTGGGCAAAGACTCGGCTCAAGTCTTATCCCTCCATTATAAGGGCCATTTAAGCCGTCAGGTCTGGCTGACATCGCAGCGGCTTCACCGCAGAATTAAACCGCTATCCCCCGCAGGGTAAACTCGACATCATGCTAAGCTGGCTGCTGCTGCTGCTGCTGCTGCTGCTGCTGCTGCTGCTGCTGCTGCTGCTGCTGCTGCTGCAGGCACCGTCTCAACATTATTAATACACTTTCGAAGTCAAAGTGAGAGTGCTTCAAACGGGTTAGGTTTGCCATATGGCTTCCTGACGTTGTATGATAGCGTGACGAAAGCCTGTATATAGAGCCATACACTACGTATATACTGTAGAGTCACGTGTAGAACCACGTCCATAGCCATATACTTCTGTTAGCTTGGCAATGACTCAGATGCAATTATATGCAGGCCTACAAAGTGCAACAAGAGCCAAAGTGTGGTTCAGAAATAAATTGTAGGTGCATGCATGACCTATAACTTCCTACTTCCTGCTGCCACAATTGTGCTCGGAGTTGTTCTTTTGACAGCAATACTGTTTCACGATGGGCTTATCTCTGTGGATCTGATCCAGAAGAATTAAAGAACTATCTTCCGGGCTAACAATAATTACTGAGTAGCATGAGGCGAACAGTGTTGGTCGTTTCCATAGATCGTGACTATGAATTAAAGGCCGGTGCTTGTTGAAAAGCTCCTATTAACGTACTTACCATAGCCTGTAAACCTGAAATTTAAGGTTTAACCTGTACCCGCCAAACGATGTTTCCCATAGCAAGATTATTGTTTTCACATGCATCGTCTGTCTCGTATGCAGTTGGGCTTATTATCATAAGGCGCTAACCATTGTACAAAATCTACAAAAGTTAAAGCGCTGCCCGTCGCAGTGATAAGTTGACATGTCGATGAGTAGATAAGTTGATATGCATCGTTGATATAAATTCTTATATCGTTATGTAGATACATGTAGGCCTGTATAATTAATTCGCGAAACCGTAAGCCATGTGGCCCTATGGCCATGTGACCCTCATTAGCTAATAGACCTACTATATTCGGGTACATTTTTGTACGCTATACAGTGGCCTATACACTATACACTGTACACGTTTCAGCGCACTGTTAAACGTCACGGCAAATCCTGGACGTCAATGCTCTCCTTTATCGAAATGTTGCGCAGAAAAGTTAACCAGAACACAGTCTTGTTTTTTTAGAGACCAATCCTGTTCCAATACAACCGTCGAACTTTTGTCTCTGATCTGTCGGCTGAAAGGCGTTGGACCACACTGCAAGACTGGAATCTTATCCACCCCACGGACCAGAAGTCAAAAGTAAAATCTGAAGCATTGCATTGCTTTGTTGTCTGTATATAACGCCATCCTCGCTTTGTTGTCTGTGTATCCCCATCCCCGACATCAAAGTTAGAGCGCGCCCTTGTGATAATTGTAATAGTGGTGTTTAGGGCTACATATAACAATGCTGCACCTCGTACAAAGCTTCGAGCGCCACTGGCCTGTGTTTTCGAGCTATCTAAGCCTAGAGAAAAACAGTCTGAAAGTCTGTAAAATACATTTTAAAAATCTTGGTTTAAGGATAATCCTTGGAATAGTCAAATGCATCGGAGCTCATAGGCTATTTTCTTTATGGCCTCCTTGGATTACTTTTTAAAACTTTCTAGATCACAAGCATACTAAACCTAGAAAAACATGAACGAACGTTTTATTCTTTAGCTTTAATTTTTAAAATTGATGTTTAATAGTCTTCGTGAATACATTTTAAAATGTGTGAGCCCTACTTGTGGGTCTATATAGTGCATTTCGTGACACATTGCCTGTCTTTACTATTCTCTTGAGTAACGTTGTTATATATGTTTTCTACTGTCTTAGCTGCGAATAAAGTTTTATAATTTATTACAAATTAAACGCACAATTTTTTCAAAAACCACCTCGTTTTCAAAATAATTTAAATAAGGCTGAATGGTAGCCCACCCACCGTTCCGTGCATTTCGTGGCACCTACAATTTATTTACACGCTCGCATTATTTACTAGAAAGCATGAAATTATACCTGCATGCTTTTTTCGCGGCTTCGGCCTACAAGGCCAAAGTCTCCTCAATTTTCGTGTTTCCGACGACTTCTCTTTGTAAGCTTCTGCAGTGTTATTGCTGCAGTGTTATGTGTGCAGTGTAATTATCGCGAGTTTGACAAATCTCAAAAATGCACGCATGCACGCGAAGAATTAACTTTAACAGTGCCTACGTACGTACATACATACATACATAAATGCATACATACATACATACATAAATGCATACATACATACATACTATTTTATTGCAGGCATCTTCAACATGAGGCCTGCACTTAGTTTAACAAATAATACCTGTGACCGCCCACAAAATAGACATGCAGGCTCTGAGCGCCGAAATACTCAGAGCGCCGACGCATGCCAATTCGTAGGCTACAATGATTTGAAAGTACCGGTGTCTTAAAACGTGGCAGGCTTTTAAACTTTTTAAAACGTTTTAAACGTCGCAGGCTCTAGGCCTACATTAGCCAAAATTGCATGCGCGCGAAGATTTCATGTTTTTGCAGTATTTTAAAACGTCGCAGGCTTTTGAACTCGTTTTAAACGTCGTTTTCTTTTATAAACGTCGCAGACTCTGCATCGAGGAATGGCCGACGGACGAGGGTCGCTTCGTCTACACTGTCGCCATGTTTCTCATCCAGTTCAGCA
Organism: Chamaedrilus cognettii; assembly: GCA_034695025.1. Classification (NCBI taxonomy): domain Eukaryota; kingdom Metazoa; phylum Annelida; class Clitellata; order Enchytraeida; family Enchytraeidae; genus Chamaedrilus; species Chamaedrilus cognettii. The sequence goes on from JAQIWG010010277.1 coordinate 8,880, forward strand.
CCCCCCTCGCCCTCTCCGCCACCCTCTACTATCGCATCTACGCCCAGCTGCGCTCCAGGCGCAGACCCCGCACTCCCACCTCTCCCCGCGAATCACGCCTCCACCGCACCAACCGCATCCTCATCGCCATCGTGGCCGTCTTCGTCGTCTGCTGGCTGCCCTGGAACCTCTGGTCCTTGGTCACGGAGCTAGGGCACACCCTCGTCCTCGGGCCGTACTTTGAGCTGGTTGATATGTTGGTGAAGGCGTTCGCGTTGGCGTCGGCGTGCGTGAATCCGTTTTTGTATTGTTGGCTGAACGGAAACTTTCGCCGGGAGTTGAGTTTTGTAGCGGTGAGGCTGAGGTTGTGCGGAGCGAGCGGGGAAGGGAGGGCGGGGGCGCGGGGGGTGCGGCTGGGGACGGTAACGACCATGGGGGAGGGGAGGGTGGGGAAGGGTGTGCGGCGGGGAGCGGGGCGCATGACGGTGTGAAGTCAACCGTGGGGTTATAGTCATGGCGGTTAATAATTTGTAGCATATTGCATATATAAGGCTGCCAGATGTTGATTGAAGGCGATCGCCATCGGGCTACAGTCTTACTCTGAGTCTGCTTGACATGTGCACACTGTGGCGTGTCACATCGCGCTGATGCAAAAAGTTATAGGCCTGCATGATTACATCTGTATTCTATAATTATACACGCGACATCCGGTGTCTATGCTCTTAGTTCAATGCTCTATCGATCCTCGCGTCTAATGGATCGAATGTGTTGCAGGTGATAATATGCTGTTTTTGATTTTCCACGCTGGGCTAAGTAATGCTCGTGAAGCCAGTTCCATTTTATCCTTCGATTTGTCACACAGCGACGCGTATAATAGTTTTGGTTAATGGAAGTCCATGAAAAATGCACCCAGTCATGTATAGATGACTGGTGTGCAGGATGCTAGTGTAGATTAATAGAAAACTAGTTATCATCGTTTTCACGGGACGTAATTAACCGGAAGAAGAGTGTTGTAGTAGAAATTATTGGCGAACGGGACAGTGAATGGAAATGAGACGGCGATTTGTTTTAATTCTAGGCTAATTATTTAGAACGGTGGTAATTAAACTTACTGAATGCGAGACATTTGGTTTTACTATACAGGTATGTACTTGCTGGTTTTGGGAGTTTGAGGACCGTGTGTAGCCTACGAACAAAGACTATTTCAGTCCGGTTCTGTGCGGAGGGTCACGCACAGACCGCGG
>JAQIWG010010278.1:0-10102 GCA_034695025.1 Chamaedrilus cognettii
AGAGGTAGGTTTCAGAGCGCCTCCCCCAAGAGGTAGGTTTCAGAGCGCCCTCCCCCCAAGATGTAGGTTTCAGAGCGCCCCTCCCCAAGAGATAGGTTTTAGAGCGCCCCCCCCCAAGAGGTAGGTTTTAGAGCGCCCTACCCCCAAGAGGTAGATTTTAGAGCCCCCCCCCAAGAGGTAAGTTTCAGAGCGCCTTCCCACCAAGAGGTAGGTTTTAGAGCGCCCCCCCCAAGATTTAGGTTTTAGAACACCCGCCCCCTAAGCACCTTCACCCGAGATACTCGCGAGGAGGGGGGGGGGAGGGGGAGCGTGCTGACGGACATGTTTTTCTTCCGTGTGCAAGCTTCGCATTTAGAAACGGTGCCATATCATCACAGTCCATAAGTTGTTGTAGCCTTTATCTATAATAATTTTTTAATGTAACAGGAAATATTTACCGATGGTCAGATTTTTTTTCACAAGCCTCCCACGGCGCCCCTCCCCCCCCCCAGACCCGCGCCCGGGGGTAATTGCCCACCCCCGCTCCCCTCCCGCCGCTACTGCCTGTCTTCGCTACACTACTGCTTTTAAAGCCTTCAGTCGGTTAGGCCTACTGTAGAGTAATAATTATTCGTCCTGCAGTCGAATTGATCGCGTAATAGGCAGCGGCTCCCTGAAACGTTACGTCGGGGCGATAATAATGCGAGAAGAACTTTAGTTTGTCGCACCCCTGTACTGCCGACACAGAAATATCGAGGCCCAGCGGACGTCCGCAGGGGCTCGCAGGACAAAGGAACTCGCGTCATAATAAAACCAATCGGATCAATAGGCGGCCGCGCGACCACCGACACGCCACGACCCGACTTTAGCATTTTCCTCTGGCGTCCAGACGCCAAGAACCAGGCGTTTTGCCGTCGACAGAGTGCAGACGCCAGGGTCTTAATTTTCTGGCGTTGCGGCTTGGGGAGTAGAGTAACTAAGAGACAATATCAGCCCTGCATAAAAGTGACAACAGCGACTGCTGCGTCTGCCGTGCTGCACAGGTACGCTGTAGCAGTCAATGAAACTGTGACGTCATTTTTACTCTTTTTATTTCTTACATGCACGCAATCACGCGTTCATGCAATCTTGACGCTGACATACCTTATACTCTATTCAATTACAGCGACGCCGAGACTGAAATCTCGCGACTGGTGACGCCGGGGTGCGATTTTCTTGCGTCGGAGTCAAATAGTGTGGCGTCATAGACGCCGCGACTCCAGTTGACGGAAGCCCCGACTCGACTCGATTGAATATTGAAAGGGATCGAAGTACACGTTCGGCGTCGGCTTATTGCCTCTGTGGGTCGGGAACAGGGGTTGAGAAAAGCGTCTCGAAGAAAGGGCCAGGGGCCTTGCCGCTTAAGGGACGGGGGGACGTGTCCCCCATACGGACCATACGGATTTTTCCGGCCACGGACCTGGAGTAACTTATCCTGGTCCCTCCAAAACATCACAAATTGATTTGTGTGTTTACAAATTTTTGTCAGCACTCCCCTCCCCTTACAAAATAGCTTTTGAGAAATAGTTATCTCTATGAATTTTGTCCCCCAACCGTCAAGTCCCTGGCTACGCGGATTTTTTAGCTCTTTGGAAGGGCGTTAAAAACAAGTCTTCGGGCCGCATTTACCGAATGTTTTTATATACATGTACACACTGTTCGCGTGCGCTGTTTGATGGCAACAAGTTCATAACTGCTTGCGCGCATTTTGTTTGCAGACGTATTCCCTATTTTAAGAAAAACAACACAAAGCGAACAGCACTTAAAAGTTTAAAATTAACTCCACGCGTCTCACGTTTCGCTGCTCTGCTCATTAAAGAATCCAAAACCACCATTTCAGTAGCGCTGCAGCTTAAGCTATTATACCAGATCAGACTTCAAACAATCGTGTGATGACAGCCTGCCACAGACATATACTTGGACAGAGTTGTTCAATAGGGAGCTATTTGAACCATAGTTGAATAATCCAGGATTGTTTGAATAACTCCCCAATATGGGTGTGTTATTCAAACAATCATGGATTGAATTTGCGCGATCTGATTGGATCGTGACGTCATTTTTGATCTATGATTATTTAAAACCAAATAACTCTCTATTGAACAACTGGGCCTTATAGGCAACGAGGAGTTTAACCCAAGCTGCGCGTTGTTAGCCTAAAATGTCATGTACATGTATATCTACACCGTGGCTAAAAAGTAAAGGACCCTATGAATTTCTTCAATAACTACTGAAGGCAATAAGCGTTATTAATCAAATTTTCGCCACATTAACTTGGATCATTGCTTTATAATTTCTGTCAATTTTAGTTGAATTCCATCGAGCGGTTAAGAAGATACGAGTAATCAAAGTTGACCTACAAAAGAACGCATCAACCAAGCAGGAAACAGCATACATGTATTTGCTATTTGCATCAACAATTTTGTGGTAACGATCTCTTCTATATTCAAATTCAATAATTGTTAGCAATCCAGGAATGTGCACAACTTCATTTTTCAACAAGATTTGGTTCCAAAATGCACGTAAAACGATCGAAGAGCGTGGTATAAAAGAAGAATGACGCAAAGCTTTAGGCGCCAAAGTGGCGCGCTGTCAATTATAAAAATTTAGCAGCATGGTGTTTGTTATGAAAACGCGTCAGAAAAAGGTCAATGTCAAACACCTGAAGCATGTAACAACTAAAAAGTTGGACAAATTTGAACACTCTGTACTATCACAAAGATATGCAGCGGCGTGAACTAATTATTGGCTGCACAAGAGGTGCAAACGGCAATTAAGCAGCTTTCCAGCTTGCAGACGTGTTTTTTGGTGGTCAATTTCATCTGGGTGTATCTTATAGACCGTTCAATGAAATTCAATAAAAATTGGCTGAAATGAAATCTGAAGCAATGATCCAAGTTAGTACGGTAAAAATTTCATGGACTTGGCGTATTGAATGCTGGAGTTATTCAAGACATTTGTTGTGTTGTGTTGTGTGCCCTACTATATTACGGATAATGTTTACATGTACTAGGCCCACTATTATACTGCTAACAGATTATACTATACCTTCATTTGGCTACATAAAGCGGTCGATTGCCAGGGACGGCGGAACAGGGGGGGGAGCAGGGGGGGCAAATGCCCCCACTGTCCTTTCTAATTTTACATGAAATGTGTTTTTATGTAGGATTTGTGCCATTTTTAATTCAGTGCCCCCCCCCCCCCTACCCTTGGGACCTTGCGGCATTCTTGTCGATGGCAACCACTGCACATGGTCTATTGTTCTAAGCTCCGATACAATCGATAAATCTAACAGCGGAGTGCAAACAAAGGCGATTTTTCGTATTGATGTGTTTGCCGGTCCGTTAATAATTGAATTCGTCCAACAACCGATACAACAATCACTATGGCGATTGGACGTTTGCCATTTGGGACACTTGAACATTGATCCTATTGTGTTTTATGTTTTAACTCGGGCCTATAATGCTCGAGTTACATTGGGTCATCGGAGTGGAAATCAGGCCGTCTACCGGTAGAACGCCTGATGATGCGTCGTCAGCGATGACCGGCGTCACTGACGACGCGTGCGAGTTACATTGTGTCATCAGGCAGGGATCAGGCAGTCGTCGCATGTTTTATCATCAAGCAAATGGCATATAATCACCATATAACCATTCGCTTTCGTGAAGACGTGTCTTCAGCGACGACCGGTTATCGACGGCGACGTAAAACGATACATTGGGTCGTCAAGATGAATTCGCTGAAGATTCCACCGGTTGACGGCCTGAATCCGCTTCTGAGACCCAGTACAACTCTACCTTAAGAGAGTGTTAGCTGAGCTTGGCTTACATTAACGCTTCGATCCATAAAAGGCCGTGGATAGACTGTTATCTGTCGCAGTCCAGCTATATCTTTTATACGCATCCAGAGAAGCGGACAGCGCAACAAAAGAAATAAGTAAGACCTTTAAATATCACGCAAAATATTCAACAATTGTGTGCGTTAATGTCAGGAACTCATGATATCATATGCTACTGATAAACATTATAATAAAAATGCAAACCAGGCATAGTATCAGACCACAAGATTCAATGATTGATAAAGATTATATACGCCTTTGATCGTATGTCTAACTTCTCTTCTGTCATCATTATACTGCAGGGTGCAATCAAGCTTTGACTGCAGTACCCTAGTCATAGTCACTGTCCACAATCCAACACCGACATCACCGCCAACAACGCGGATCTCCGTCCGTGGTCGTTTTGGGAGTTTAAGAACTGTGTGTAGTAAGTTTAAGGACCGTGTGTATATGTAGTAACATGTAGTTCGGTTCAGTGCGGAAGGCCACACACAGACCGCTGCCTCTTCTTTAGTCGCTTTGACGACTCTGGAACTCTGGCCTGCAAGCCATTGAAGCCAGTTCTTTGCTCCCCGACTTGCAGGGGTGACCTCCTTCTAGATTCTTCGCGACGCGGTCGTAGGGGGGAGGCGATGTAAAGGGGTAGGGGGGGGGGGGGGGTGGGCGGTCAGCCCGTGATGACAGAACGTGACAGATCGTCCGAGAGCACTGATGATGTCAAATGTAATTCGTGTAATAGGCAATTCGAGGCACAATGCATTCTATTGATCTCCCCACCGCGAGCCCTTTGTGCATACGACAGAAGAGAACCGCATTCTACAACGGCATTGTTCCCCATGAAATCAGCCGGTGTAGTCATCTCATAGTCGCGAATTTTATAACGCGGACACGATTTCTCGAAAGAGTGTAATATACTCTACAAACTGCTCAATGAATTATAATAATGGGGTCAAGAATGATAATTTTCAATTGACCGCAGTCTATTTGCTACGGCAAATTTACTGCTGCAAATTTGCCGCGGTAATACTGGTAATCTATCCGAAAATTAGATTTTGCAGACTTTCGTCGAACGGTGCAATGAGGACTCTGGTATCAGAAAGGGGTTGCAAAATATCCGAGATAGGCAAAGATACAGTAAAGAAAGACGATATGAGGATGAAAGTTCAAAGATAAATTGATGAAAATATCGAAGTACTACGGGATGATAAACATCCTATCACAACGACACATTTATTATCGTTATTGTTGTTTGTATATACTAACGGATCAAACGAATGGACGCGACGTTACCTACAATATTAGATGATATCGCTTTGGTTTACATTGGCCATTGTTTTGCGGTGTAGGTTAATAATGTAAATATAGGACAAGTGGGATGTTTCACATCTGGTGATTGGAAAATGTTTAAAGATCAAACGATCGTCTCCGTAGTCAATGAGAATCGGCTCCTACTCAAAACTATTGGCATTGTATTGTGAAACGCCGTCACGCAATGCAGCAATCAACGCCAAACACTCCATAATGCTGTCGTTCTGACCGAATGGGCTAGCTATTATAGCTCAGGTTTTCTCAAACGGTGTTCCGCGCAACGCAGATGTTCCGCAGCGAGTAACTCGATTTCCTCAACCACTATATAGAATAAAATGTACAGCAGTAGTAGGTTATTTGGTATACATCTTCGCTTATCTGCAACTAGGCCGTCAAACCGCAGCCCAGTACAAGCATAACTGTCATGCAATCATTTTATTTTTTTATTTTTTATATATATTTTTTTATTTCCAACAGCAACGCACACAGAATATATATTCCACAAAGGTGCGCCTTAAAAATACTTAAATAATTAATATGGAATAGCTCGTGCAATTTTTAAGTTTAAAGATAGGTGCCGAAATGCAAATGAAGCGTGTAATGTAGTTGTCACTGGAGGATGCTGTTTGCAAATTAGCAACAATTCACTGAGGTTATTTGCCATTGAATATTTTCAAAAGCATAGAGAATACGACAATTGTGGTTGGGTACAAACGAGATAAGTTGAGTATTATGCTACTCAGCGACGGACTTCAGATCAACTTGCAGCACGGTCAAGGACACATAATATTATATCAATAATTATTTCAATCGTTATATATAATAATGAACAGAGTTAACCAAGAATTATGAAGATTCGAAACTCTGTTGTTACTGTATGTAGCCAGTGGCCTACCCAGTGACCTAGTTCTAGCCCTCATTAGTAATAATAATTAAAGCCACAGATCTAATCTAAATTGAGAAGGGGGGGGGGGCATGAGCCTCGTTTGACCTTTTTCAATTCAATTCAATGCGATTTATTTATCAAGATGTCAGGTACCCAATTAATTTTCATCAGCTCTGCTTAGCTTAGCGTTAACAACACGTCACTTTACATCCTGGTCGGGGGGGGGAGGGGGGGGGCGGAGGGGGGGGAGTTTAAGGACCGTATGTAGTGACAACGACTATTTCAGACCAGTTATATGCGTATGGTCACGCACGGACCGCTTCCCCATCTTTAGTCGTCTTATACGTCTCGCCCGGGGAGCTCTGGGCTGCAAGCCAATTTCTGTTCCCCGGCTTGCAGAGATTAGGAGGGGAGGGGTGCATCCCCTGTCATCACCAACGTAGACCGCCCTTAGCGAGCACTACTTCAGAGTACAGACATGGGCGCCCGCAAAAAAAAATTCAAGGGGGTGCAAAACACACCTTTAAAATCCAGGGGGAGTGCAAAACTCTCAAGCGGGGGGAGGGGGAGCTGGTGCTAACAGAAACTTGTTCGCCTCCAGAACGTGCAGAACGTATACTACATAACCTGTTGCTGTGTGATAGACTGTAACAGAAAGAGCTTTACTAGACCCCCCTGAGACCGCCAAATCACTTTGGAAACCAACCACAGCCAGGGGGTGGACAAGAGAGTACAACTTAACTTACTAGGGGGTGCAAAACTGCTTTTCCAGGGGATGCAAGTGCACCCTCTTGCATCAATGTGCGGGGGGGCGCCCATGAGTACAGATGATGATGGGGAGTACCGAACAATTCACGTACCGTTGCGATCCGCAGCTCAAATCTGACACGTTCACTCGGGCTACACGCCACGCCTCGGCTCCAAGTCTCGACGGACCCCGTCACACAATCGTTCAATCCTCGTGTTCAATCTCCGAGTCACGCGTCGTGCCACAAACAAACCATTAGCCCTCTAGTGAATCAGGGCGTCGACAACCGCGGGGCAGCGGCGTAACCACCAGGGGGCAAGGGGGGCAGCCGCTCCCCCCCCCCAGGTGAAACGTTTTATCCCGCCCCCCCCCCAGTTGGCAGGACAAATTATATTTTTTGCTCGCGATCTAATGCTATTGAGTGCAAAGGCAGTATTTTATAGGGCATACGTTTGGTTAATCAAACTAGCTCGCGCGAGTTACATCCGTGCGATCACGTTAATCACGATCACGTTAAGTGCATGCGAGTTGTAGTTGTAGTAGTGGAAACGATATCGACAAAAAAACACTAGTGAAACTAAATATATTCGGTGTCGACTTACTGACACCCTGGCGCAAGAAAAGTCTTTAGAAAAGAGCCTTTAGTCTTTAGAAAGTCTAGTTACGCCCCTGCCGCGGAGCCGAGATAAAGAGTACCCTCGAGCTGCATGGAACGGGGAAGGGGGGTAGGCCTATGTATAGGGCCATAATGGAATAATGAGAGCCATAATGTCGTTAAATGCTATTTCATTCATTGAACGCTATAGGATGCCAAAGCATTTTAACGAATACACTATATATAATCCTAATATTGACAGCACAATGTATGCCAAATGGTTTACACACGAGGAAGGAGTCGAGAAATTAATTTTATTTCTTAATTATATTACTTTTCAAAGTTATTGTCAGCGTATTGATTGATAGAAGTTGATTAAATTCGAACGCAAACTGGGAGAAGCAATTTTTGACGTACCGTGTCTTAGTACATAGGCGGATAGGCCCAAGCCTACATTTGACCTCGGGGCCTGTAGAATATTCTAGATTGGATTTTCATGACAAAGCTTGCGTGATATTTGAGATCATTTCAACTATTATTTTTTGCTTCCCCGACCGCGTTAAGGGCTCGCTTCGCCGCGAATCTCGCCCGTATCGATTCCGCGCTGAGCGGACCTGGGATCAATGGGCGACAATGAAGTCACGACGTCGGGCATAATGGCGCACACGGTCACACACCCCAAGACTGTGTGCGTGGGGAACAAGGGACGGCTGTTGTGTGGAAACGCAGGGGATAATGAGAGACTTGTAGTTTAGGGACCGTGTGTACTGTGTAGCACACAAGGGCTATGTATACAGTCCGGTTCCGTGAAAGAGAGCCGGCATATAACCGCTCCCCCTTCCTTAGTCGCCTCTTGCGACTCGCCCGGGTAGCTCTGGACTGCAAGCCTATTCTTTGTTCCCTGGCCTGCAGGGGGCGGATGGTGAGAAGCGAAAGGGGAGGCCAGGAAGGGTGAGTGAAAGCTGAACCGAGGTTGATGATAGTTACTTAGTTACAGTTAGTGTGTAAATGCATATCATAGTTACCGTTGTAGCCTACACATGCATTACACAGGCATGATGTATATATATATAGTGCCTACCTTTGGTATCTCGACCCTCACCCTTTGAAACAGACGGTAAATTTTCATAACCATTTGAAAATATAGATTAGAACTAAATCTAGGCGTATCATAATAATAAGAATGAATGCGAATAGTTAAATGAAAAAAATCGAAGATCGACGGAGAGAAAGACTCTGAAGAAAGCGGATGCGATGCAAAATTACAACATGTAGACAATAATATTATTAAAGCCTACGTGATGATCGTCAAACTGAACATTGAACGACATAGCGTAAGCTTACGACGAGCAGCACGCATGGAGTTCGGATTGTCGTATTTTAATGCTGGCTACGACAGGCTGTTACGGTTAAAAAATAATCTGCTCGATCTCTCCTTTAGGAGATCTCCCTCCTTTAGGATGCAGCTTCTTCTTCAAGCAACGGCGACAAAAGTCTACAAGCACACTATAATACTGTATTGCATTATTCACTTATAGCCTACTTCTACAGTAAGCTCACTGAATTTGGTTCATGATGATACAAGGGCGACTTTCACTACAACAAATGTTTCTAGTTTACTAGGTTCAATGAAGAAATCTACACCATTAACCGAAACGATGGAGCCGAAAGACGTAGAAACTGTCATACAAACACTGATACTATTATCATAGGCTATAGCGCGTGTCTCGAATGATGCTGTTAGGCCTTTGTGTGTTCTGCGCAGTATGGAAAATTCTGAGAGAAATCCTTCGCTGCAGCTGTCAGGCCGTCAGCGCCTTGATGGCACTTAATTGTTGTTCGCCGCCGCTCTGGCGGCCATTGTTGAGTCTCTCCGAGTGTCACCAGCACACGGCGAGGGGGGATGATTGGGCAAGATGCTTCGGACATACAGTAGTGTACCCAGGCTGTGATGAAGGCCTAGTCGAGGGTATGGGGCCATGCCATTCACATAGGCCTGTCATTATAAAGCTTGAGGGTATAGGTAGGTGGATAGAGATTTTGTTATGACCTGTTATAAGGGGTGGGTGGGGGACAAGAAATGTTATGCAACATTTGCCCCCAAAATGACTTACATTAGTTGAAAACTGTCAAGGGGAAAAAGTGATTGAGAAATCGAATTTAAAGAAAAAAAAAAATTAGAGCTCTAGAAGTGGGTACTTCATCTAATTATTGCAGGCTGTAATATTGTGGGGGTGGTCTGGCGCGGAGTTGTAGGCGCCAATGCGTTATAAGGGGTAGTAGGTAGGTGAGGTACAAATATAATTTTTGGCGTTATGAAGCTTTTTTTCGACACCAAGTCAGACATAATATATAAACAGTAACAGAAAGAAATTTGTAGCAAAAAAGTGGCAGCAACCAATAGGATCTTGTGCAACAAATCAGTATAAATGTGCAATGATAACATTTTGATTTACGAACAGATCGAATTTACATAGAAAGTCTTTTAGAGAAAGCAGACCAAACTCTCTTGACTCGAGCGATACGAGTGAATTCATAAGATATGCCATATTTATCACACAGGCAGTGTTTATTCTAGACATCTTTAGGGGGAAAAGTCCCCCCTAAAATTTCATTTTCCCCCCCTAAAATTTCATTTTTCTCCCCTAAAATTTCATTTTCCCCCCCTAAAATTTCATTTTCCCCCCCTAATTTTTAGCAATTTCCCTCCTT
>JAQIWG010010279.1:0-10101 GCA_034695025.1 Chamaedrilus cognettii
TATTTATCTAGCCAGCTAGCTAGATACATTTAGCTAGATAGCTAGCTAGATAGCTACCTAACTAGCAAGCTAGCTAGCTAGATAGCCTGGCCGGCTATCTAGCTCGCTATCTAACTAGGTGGATAGCACGTGTGCTAGCTAGAAAGCTAGCTAGCCTGGCTAGATAGGTTATCTACCTAGCTAGCTAGCTGTCTAGCGTACTAGCTATCTATCTGGGTGGATAGCACGCTGGCTAGCTAGCAAGCAAGCTAGATAGCTAGCAGCTAGCTATATATCTATCTAGCTAGCTAGATGGCTAGCCATTTTAGAATATTTAAATAAAACTTAGAAGTTGGAATTAAAATACATTTAAATGCTATGTTTATGTGAATTGTTTGTACTCACTTTAGTGACTTTTTTGTTGTTGTTTGTCTGTTTTGACAGCCACATTTGGTATTTGCTGGACTGACGGAATGGAATTTTGTGCCGAATGTGAATGTGATTGAGTCTATAATATTAGCTGGACTCACGGATTGCTATTCCGTCCAAATGTTGTTTCGAATGTGAATGTGAATGTGAAAATAACTTGGCCAACGTTACGAAACGCACACAAAATCACGTGAAAATGTTACATTTTAATTCTGAGGACAGCAACACACACGCGCAAACATATCAGTTTCGTGTCTTATTGGATAGCCATGTGGTAATATTTTGGTATACCAGTAAAATAAGCAAATTAAAGTTGTTCTTCTACACATGGACCCAGGCCATGCAATATCTTAGCTTTGACCCGCAGCTAGCCCTCGACGCCTCCGTAACCCTAACTTGCTAGCTCGGTTACTGCCGCAATCCTACATTAGTGATGATGTGGGCCATAGTATAATGCGCGTTTGTGTTATCAATTTTGTTGAACAGTTACACTAAAACTTTTGCATGTCACTTTCGCACGCGTATTTTAGATGCATTCTGTTCATTGGCAGATTTATAAATAAAAATTACCATGCGCAGAAGTCTCTACTACAACATCAAATGGACTTATGTCATTTGCAATTCTGAAAGTGCACAGAATAATAAACCATAATAAACCGTCCATATGTTGCACACAGGACAGCGCTGCATTGGGCCTGCAAGCGTGGCTATGCTGCACCGGTCAAGCTGCTGTTGGCGCATGGGGCTGATGCTCAACTACAGACTTACAAGGGAGAAACTGCACTGCAGCTTACGACGAACAAGGCCTGCAGGACATTGCTTGGAGGTATTTCTGTATGCTCGCGTAGGTGACATAGGCTTGTATTAGTCAAGAGTACCATCGCATTGAACCTGTGGACACTGAACAGCCTAAGGAAGCAAAATTTAACATTTTGCCAAGATACCTTTTGGGGTAGCATTTCCTTGACATCTTTCCAATGTAAAGTCAGACGCCGCTGTCTTATGTGATAAGAAGGAGAAACTTTACCTTCCTCCTATCAATTAAGACGGCGGCGTTCAACTTTTTCCAGTGGAAAGATGTCAAGGAAATGATACCCCAAAAGATGTTTTTGCAAAATGTGAAGTTTGCAAGGTTAGTGTTCATCTGATGACGTTTTGGAAAACTGAATGTGCGCTTCTGGTACGGTAGCAGGTAATACAGCTTCATATAGTGTGATATGAAATTTTGCTATTTTTTGTTAAATTCTTTGTTTGACTATAAGGATGTTTTGATGATGATTTTCAGACTGATGACTTTTTAGTGATGATTCAAGACTGGCTGTATACAATAGAAGTAGCAGATTATATTCTATCTCAATTACCGAGTGAGTGTTTGCTATGAAATTTGCTTCTTAATGTAAACCTTGAAAGACTAATTTTAACCTGAATCTTTAGTTGCACTAAAATGAGTTGTCTACCCATGCTATGGTAAATAATGTAGAGTGTGGTTATTTCCTCTGTCTAGACTCTGAGGATCGTGCTATCTTATCTGAGGATTCCAAGCTGCCGTTTGTTCCTCATTATTTGGTGAATCCGGTCTTTCCGTACACCTCCGCAAGCAACGGGACGTCGTCCAATCAACGGGGCCCAACTGATGCGACATGGAACCAAACAGCGGCTTCCAGTTTGCGGGCTTCCGTTGCGGCTTCAACTTCTAGCATATCATCGACTGCTGCTGACGGTGTGACAACTAAAGATATAGAAATTTGCAACTAAATTGTATAACAACTAAAGATGTAGAAGATATAGAACTAAAGATGTATTAAATTTGCTTGGATTTTTTTCCAAATATTGAACTGGAGTTTGATGCAGTGTTTCTTGTGCGATGGAAACAGCAGTTTGAGATATTTCACTTTGTAAAAGTTTTAATAATCTGGCTTTGAAAAGCTGTAGTCACGATTGCTGTTAACTGGTGATTAGCTCAAAATTCGCCACTATCTAGTATAGCTTTAAATTGTCCGATATAGAATTCGGTATTGATTGTTAAATTATTAGCAGAGTTTAGTTAGTTGGGGTAGTGCGCCTTAAATAAGGTTATTTGCAATTTGTACGCCTGATTTGAAAGCTGATTTGTGTAGCATTACGCGTGAAAGCTGACCATGGTGGTGTAGGCTTACGTGGTTTTTATAGGCAGAGCAGTTACACTGCGCCTGTGTATTTGTGATGTTGACACTATGATATTCAGACTATTAGTTTCTGTAGAATATAATTGAACTTCAAAGGTAACTATTTTTTATTTTTTGAAAATTCTGATTACATTAGTTGCTTTTCTAATACTTACAGAGCTGGTGCTCAGCGCGCGCATAGCCAATGCGGAGGAGAAAGACTTCATCGAAATCGATCTTCCTCACAACCCCTCCGCTTTGACCTTTGACCTCCTAATGACCACCCTCTGCCGGGAGCTGGCCGTTGAAAGGCATCGCGTGCGGAAAGTCCGGAAGCTTCCGGACACGATCGTACGGAACGATCGCGACGTTCGGCGACTGCGCGACTTTCATAGACTGGAGGTGGTTATGTACGAATTTGAGGCAACAAGGGCGCTACATTAATTTACTGCTTCGTTTGCTGATTTTGCTGATTTGAATTGCTGGTTTCGTCTTTCGACAAATGTAAAACTACGGTTTTTTGATCTGTTATTATTGTGGAACAAAATGAGTAATTTGAGATCTTCCGTTCTTATTTGTTTTGATGGCATCGTTGATGGTTTTTTTTTTTTTGCATCGTTATTTTTGCAGATTCCCTCTAAAAATATCGATAATCAGGCAGTGGCGGATGTAAACCTTTTTTTGGAGGGAGATGATAGCTTTCTTTTCTCACAAAATTGGGCCTATATGGAGCAAAACGCCTTAAAACTATCATCGTTAGGGATTTAAAAGAACCAATATTTATAAGGATTGTCCTCATCGCCCGGGATGTAAATATGCAGGATGGCCGCGAGTGCTTGCTACACTTCTACTTTTTTTACAATAATTTTCTTATTACTGTATCTGTTTTAGAAGCAGCAGGCGTAACATTATCAATGTTTTATCAATATAAGCTTAACCTTGTACAATTAATTTCTTTTAGTTTTACAATTTTGAGAGAGTAAATCTTATTCTGCATTAAAATTAAATTTCAGATACATAAATATGACCCATCACTTGTTTGCTCATTAATTCAACAACTCAAAATTGTTGCTATAGTCACTTTATGCAATAGAGAAGCCATTTTTTAAAGTATAGGGCCTACTTCAGTCTAGGTATTGGGTGGTACAAACAAAATGAGCGTCAGAGCTCGCTTCGACTAGGTTTAAAGTCCGTTTCCTTTCCGTTCTTTCTGTGATGGTTACACGCCCCCAGCAGACCCTTGCTGTAGCACAGACTGTTCTCCAGTGACGTGATGCTCTTTCTCTTGAAGAGGTACATGGAGTAGATTGCTTCCTCACCAAGTTCATCAACGAAACTTGAGCAGACTTCCACCAATCTGTCCAATGTTAAAACAATAACCAATGTCATGTGTAATTAATCTGTTTAGTGATCTTTTATTTTAAATGCATTCACAAGGTGGCACTATTTTCCATGTCAACACATTTTTGACGTTAATATTAGAGCAGAGTTTTTGCGGCCGGATGCCCTTCCTGTCGCCAATCAGAATAATAAATTATCCTGGACGATGATTATCAGCTAGCGACACATATTATGTGTTTAACAGCCTTGCTGAAGAGCCTGTAACGCATGATTTTATAGTTGCCGACGCGGTGACTTGAACGCAGGTCTCTGGACTCTCAGTCTGAAGCCTTAGCTACTACACCACAGCGTCTCGCTGTAATAAATATGTGTCATTTTCCATGGTATAGTGGATAATGCTAGAGAGAAAATCTCACCGGATAGGCCAGAGTCCGCCGCTGGATACCACTCCAGGCTCTTCCTCTGCCTCCAACCCCTCTCCAGTCAGCTTGTGGATCCCATCCACATCCTTCAGCCCGTAGCTGACATTTACAAAAATTCAGTCAACTTGAATACATTTAAACAAATTACTAATTTCAATGAAATTCAGGAAAATTACTAAAATTATTGTGAGCTGTGTTGATCATTGTCTAATATTTAGGATTCTATGATTTTATATTCTTTGTATTTTTTGCTGCAGTTCTTTTCTGGAGATCTGGTAACCTTAGTAGAATAGTCTACAAACTGCAATTCGTGGTGTAAATCATAATTTTTGTTCTGGTTATTTACTGAAGCGTTTATTGTATAAATCATACACGCCTCGAAGTATAAACAATAGTTTCTCTTAGACATGATAGCACTCTACACAATGTTTGATATTAGCAAGTGGTCCGTCATCTAACTTATCTTGCAAAAGTATAATTTTTTTCATTCATTTAGATTCGGCATATGTTCTAACTAAATTACACACAAACTAATAGAACCGTAATTTTTTTGGTGAATCCTGATGCATTTTTGTTTCAAATCTATATTCTCGATGTTTAGCAGTCCGTAATGCTAACATTGATACTGACTGTTCGAAGGTGGCTGGATGGCATATCCCCTCCATCAGGGGAATCAGTTCTGACTCGGGCAGTTGTCCCTTGTATTGTGTGTTCTTGGCATTGAACTCCTCAAATCTTGTGTGAAGCTTTGCGCAAAAAAAACAAGAGCATATTGAGCAGTGAATTAAGAGCATTTAAAAAACATTTTCGATTTCTTTTGTTTTGATAAGCGCGCGTCTGCGGGTCCATTTGATCATTTAGGTGTATTATTTAAATTGACATTTTGGTATATTATGAATATTTTGTATTAGTTAATCGTCAGACTATTTATCAGTTAGACTGTGTTGTTGCTGGATTGCACCGTGGTATACTGCAGAGATTTCTATGCTGCTTATACATTAAGTTTTGTTACTGTAAAACATGAAATTTTTGTCGCATGTTGTTTTGCGAGTTTCATGTTTTAGAAATTTGTTGCACTTAATTTTCGCGTTTTGGAGACTGTCCATTGGCCTGTTTTGTTAATATAGTTAATGCCACTCTGTGTGCATGTACTTTTCGCAAGTTTAGCCAATTTGCAAGATAGCCTAAATTATATTCAGATCGAAAATTTCATGCTTTACATTAACTACTGTTTATATAAGCTTATAAGTCGTACATGTTTTGAATATACTTGTGTAATTTAATTTATAGCTTTCGATTTTCTGGTTCAATCAAAAATTTTATAAAATTAAATCAAAAATAATGGCAATTTTATTTTCCTCACCTGATACGCCACCGCTCTGCACGCATCGCACTTGAGTGCCTCCGGGAGGAAGTGACTGTAGTTTTCCTCCTCAGTCAGTTCCGGGGTCTTAATAGTCAGCGTTCTCGGACCCAGCTTGCCCCGCTCGTCCACAACTAACTGACCATTAATGCCTACAATCAAATACACGAAGACACAAAGTGAAAAAAGCAGCCACCTCATTGCAGAAGAGTAGCCTGATCAGTTTTCTAACTTTCGTCAACCGTTGGGTTAACGTTAAAATGTCTGAATGTGGATTGTGTCTACACCACTGTTTCTCAACTAACACGTGAAGCTTAGTCGGCGTGTCCCTTAATTCCAGAGATCAAGTTTAATTAGCAATAATTAGCATGCAATGATTGCATTGCTAGGGGGGCGTAACTCATTGTTTGAACAGAGTCTGAAGGACTCTATAGGCCTCTAGCTAGAGTTGTCTATGCTTGCGAAATACGCCAAGCGTGCCTAAGGTGAAATAGCAGGCGCAGGCTATATTATAAATTTTTATTATACTGCATGACAACTGTACGTGATTACAATGCAATGAAATTGAGCCTGGGCATTGTACATTAAAAGGACTCCACCTCCAGGTGAAATTTATTGGGTTAATATTTATCAAAACAATATATAATTTGTGTTACCTTTGTGTTACATATTATAGTAGGCTATATTGTAGTAGTGCATAGTATGAACCAATAGTATGAACGTAGTCGGCATAGTGAACAGCATGCTAAAATAGACTAGCTATAAAAAGAAATGTATGATTATAAAAGATGCAGGAGGGGGTTTTGTGGTTTGTTAATGGTTATTGACGGACTGGTGCTGTCTAAATAACGCAACTAATTTGAATAAGAGTGTAAGCATTTCAGTACGTCTAAATCACCCGATTATATACTACCTCTATGTGAATCACCAAGACCGGTATTTTCAGTCAATGATTATAATCATAAGAATATTACGAGAATGTCATGTAATAGCTGCCTTGTCAAAAATGTGATACTGTATACAAAAATAATCATTGGTCAATATTAAATATTGTGATAATTAAATTTGCATGCAGGCGTGTGATCTGGTTCTATTCGGAGAGCCGATGGTTATACGGATCATTTTGGGGAAATGTCCCAGTTTCCGAACAGCTGACAATAATCATCAAATCTACACAACACCCAAATTCTTCAGCCAATAGACATGAAAGCATGCATAGCCAGATTGGCTCACGTTTAATAAAACTTCTGGTGTGCTGCGTATATTAGATTTTGCGCACTGCTCCATGTCTCAATGGGGTCATCCGGGCGCGCACACGCTATTATAGGAGGAGGATCCGGATTCCGTAGATTTGGGCACATTCTAGGCTTCCGGTAATCTTTTCTGGGGAGTAGATCCTCAGACTTGCCCAGCACAGTAGGGGCAGACAGTTTTCAGAACAGAGATTGTGATATATTTGAACTATACGACTAAAACTAACTTGCACAAGCTTGCAGTAGTTGATCACAGCAATCGAAGCACAGTTCAATCGATCCGCTGATCAGGATTTTTACATCTTTTCAACTATATAGGTAAGCCGGTTTAAGCTACAGCTGTTGAGATTTGTTGCTAATGTGTAAAATATGTATCTGGAGTTTTTTTGTTGTTATTGCATTATTTATTGCAATCGATTGTAACCAGTTTTGCAGTTTTGTAATTGCAACCAGTTTTGTATACATAACAGTTAATAGATGAATAGTGTGGCCTACAGTATTTAACATATAATGAGTTTGGCATAGGCCTACAGTTATGCATTACTGGCTATTTATATGCCACTTCGTGCCCACATGTATTGTTCATTATTGAACAAATGTGCATACAATGTAGCATGTTAAACTATATGCTATACAAATTTCTTTGACATATTTAAAATGAAAATTTATATGTGATAAAGATTGATATGCTAAACAAGCTATCTTTATGGGTGTTTAAAACAATGAGCGACGATTGGGGCTGTATTTTTATTTCAGAATAGTTATTCTTGGACTAAATTAACTAGAACTAAGAATGTTTTGCCCATATACTAACATAAATTGTATATATGGCTAAAACACAAATGATAAGTCTAATGTATGTTGGCCTACATCTATTTATACGAATCAATCAATATGGTTGTTTAGCTGCTCAGTATGTTTAGCATTTGCGCAATTGCATGGTTTGTCGTTAGTAGTGATAAAACTCTGCTAATGAACTTGAGTTTTAAAATTCTATAGGTTAAATAATGAACTTTAGACCATTGAATTTATTAACTAATCACGTGTAGGTGATGCATGCAATTACGTGATGCATACGATTCTATACGCACACAAGTATAATTTTGTATTGTGAGTGCCTATCCACAAGATCGCCTATACAGCAATATTGTGAGTCGATATTTTATATATTATATTGTTGACCCGGAGACCTAAACCTTTTTCATGCCTTTTCTTTACTGTGTCATAAAATCATGATTTTAACTTCCTGCTTTGCTATAATTGCCACGATTGGTGGTGCTCTTTAAATAAACTCAGCCTGAAGATAATTATCCCTGCCTACAAGAGCCGCTATGGAGCAGGCCTACAGAACTACAGATTCCTGCACCGTTTGTCATTAACAAGGCCATGCCCAGATGCACAAGTGTGCCTTAATCATTATTTATGGCCAGCTGAGACCTGCGCTTGCCCTTCTCTTAGGCATAAATTATATTTTATTGTTAGAAGCCGCCCGCTTGGCTGACATTGTGATGTAGCTTTGGCTATGGTGAGGATAATAAATTGCATACTATTTAGGGAGGAATGATAATCTGACATATCGGTGTCAAAATAAAGTCAATTATGTACAAATTCAGTTTCTGTAACATTTCCAGTTCCTCCGCTTTGGAAAATACATTTATCTTAACGACTCAGAACTGTGCACATCTTTATTGTATAGTTATCTTGATCTAAAATCACAAGTTCGACCATTACGTTGCTATACATATGCCGATTTTTTCACAATGCTCTCTACAGCAGCGATTTAGTAATTTAGCCTTTAGATTTTAGAACATAAAATTGCTTGTTGGAAATGTTTTTATGCGATTGTTTTTTGCATGCATATCGTAGATTTATACAATCACGAAGGGGCCTACTGCTATGTGTGTGCTCTTTGCGTTACTGACGCTGACACTATCGAATTAATTGGTGAATATTATTGTTGTCCCTTGTTTACAATTTATCATCGCCACACGTTCAAATTATTCTTAGCTTAGGTTAATTCTTGTGTTTTCTTTTGACATCGTGCACACTTGTAAACTTTGTAACTTAACCCATGTGCCACTCGACAGCGCTTAGTGTGCATTCTATGCGGTCTGCAGACTGAGCTATGGACTGCAGACAGTCGCTGATAAGCATGGTCGGCCTAGATCTTGAGAAGAACTATGCCAGTAACAAAGCTTCGTTAATTTATGGGCCGACAGAAGGACACTTGAGATTTGCTGGATGATGCATCCGTGGGTCTACAGCTCCCGATATAATTTAATGACAATTCCGCTCGGCGCCTGTACTGTGTACCTACTGCATACATCTACATCTGCTGCTGTTTATACATCTTTGGCAGGGGACTACCTACGTGCATAAATAGCTGGTGGGGAGGACTGTCGACTTGAGGTAGTGTATTCAGGCTTGGCCTCAATGCTTCTCATGTTGAGGGTTACTCCAGGAAAACAATGTCAGGTTTAAATGTCATGGCTTAGTAAATATTTATAATTTGCGATGTCTTCGTTACTTTATACACATTGTGTGACATACATATGAGTATACATGTATATAACAGACTATAGCAAGGATATATGCGCAATAGCTTTGCAATAGTTTTGCGTTTTTGGACTCTGAATTTAACTTGTTAGGCCTAATTATTATCCTGAAACTTTTGGTTGCACTTTTAAAATGAAAGCTAATTCTCGGACTCCTTTATGCATAGTTGAATGTTGATTCAGACGTCAGACTGATATATATTCTGTACATAATGTTTGGCTGTCTGGCAACTTGTCCAGACGAATCTACACCCTGGGAATTCTTTGAATTTAACAATTTTTGTAAAGTACTGCTGTGTTTGTAATTGTATTAGCCTTGGTGTGTGATTGGTGCCTGCTATCAGTTTGATGGCTGTACATTGTACATAGCAAGCAGTTTCGAAAGGGTTAATGTTTCTCAGGGCAAAACATCTGCCTATGGTGCAGGTATTACAACAGGAGGTCTATTTGATGTGCATTGTTGTTCAGCCAGACTAACTTGGTTCAGGCCTAAATGAAAATGTAAAGGTCTTAACAGAGACTACAGCCTTTGTATAGCCAGTGTAAATTCTACACTGGCTATTTGCCAGTGGAGCACGTTGTTGCACTACGCAAAATACTTTTTTTGGACTCACT
>JAQIWG010010280.1:0-10101 GCA_034695025.1 Chamaedrilus cognettii
CAGGACAGCATTGTGTCGCAATTGGCAGATAAATATAACTGCAGCACAGCAACGTTTATCAAGTCATACAATACAGCAGTTAGAAACCAATTTTAAGCCGAGACAGACACTTCTTTAATGACTGTTTAGTAATTGCTACTTACAGTCGTATATTATGGCATTTAAACTGTTAACATTTTGATCTACCAGTTATCATCCGCTATATTTAATTATTTATCTTTTGTGTTGGATAATCTATATTTTGTGTGTGTGTGACGTTTTGCGGCTACTCGTTTGAGTGAAATAAAGATATTCAAAGTGAAGAAAAGGCTTCAAAATAGTGAGTGGATGCAAACAGGAGTGAACAGGAGTGGAGCTACATGTAAGTCGCAAAGTTGCAGTCGCAAACTCGCAAAGTCGCAAAATGCATTTTAACTAAAATATCCGACTAGTGGTTAATAGGACTGAGGTCATAAACATAGAAGTTTCACCATATTGTCAATGAGTAGCATAGGCCTATCAGAATTGATCATGTCAAACAAGAAATAGTACAAACCTAAAATCTTCGCTTGTCCTGCTGCTGCAGTTTACCGGTATAATCCAAACAAACGATAGCGCACGTCAAGTGTCTAGTCAGACTGTCCAGTATCCACGTTTTACATTGATCCAAAGAGCCTAGCCTAGATCAAGCATCCTCAAACTGTCTCAGAGTGCTCACACACTAAAACTCACGCGAAGAACGATCGCATCAGTCTGCAATAAATACATTGTAAATATTACCATTCCACATTATATATTTTAAAACACTGCGCAAAGAAAAGCCAGTATATCATAAATGTTACATTAATGAATTGACTGTCGACGCGTAGGTCTATTTGAGCGCCAACGATAGCTTACGCACTATAATATGAAGCTAACTATTATATTCCTGAAGCACTCGATATGTCCTGTATTGCATTTGGCATTCGGCACTTTGCATTACACGCCAAGTGCGTTATACACAACAACACAGCTCAAACCTAGACTGTCAGAAAACTTTTCTTCAGAGCGCGTCTTGCTTCAGTAAAGCCGCCACGCAAAGAAGCGTCACTCTACCTCTCACACTCTCACAACGCGTCTCGACTACACCACGCACTGTTGATCCTATCGTCGTCGTCTTAAGAACCGATCACCCGCCGGCGCTCTCCGCTCTCTCTGATCTCGCTGCCAACAATGTCACAACAATGCTCTGCGCTCCGTCGGCCAACTAAGCGACGTCTAGCGAGAATATAAATGACTCCGATTGAGTCTCTGCTGCCACAGCTCCAACGCTACGTCCACTCAGTCAGTCGGTCTCAGATAGAGATGTACACCAAGTGGGCTAAATGGACGATCTGAGAGCGCAGGCTATCTATCAAACGTTCAGCCAGACCTAGACTCACATCAAACACAACATAGGGCGGCGGGACGCATTGGTTGAGCACGGCTCGTATTGGTGCGGCCCGACGAGTCGTAAAGCCTGCCAATTAGCCCAGCGTCCCGCTGCGCCTTCCGGTAAGGATCTATAGATCCACGGGAGAGTAACGGGGTATGCCCTCTTTAATTTAAATGATTTATTTAAATCTGCGCATGTAAAACATGATTGCCTTTGCATGAGCCTTGCTGCAATGTTTGTGCATACTTATTTTATTCCAATCTTCGCCAGTATTAATTTTTAGCTATTTCCAAGGGAAAATATCTTTGACTTAGGGGAATCCATCTCGGAGTCCATCGGGGAAGCCAATCATCTATCCAGAGTATTTACAAAAATGCCATTTTTAGACCGCGCAAATTCACACAAAAATGCACCCCCTCTCCCCGCAACCAACTTTTCATATTATCAAATCTGTTTTAAATTCCCCTTCCCCCATTACCCCCTGCTAGCCAGGGAGCAAATAATTGGTTTGCAGCCCAGAGCTCACCGGGCAAGTCGTTAAAGGAAAGTTGAGAAGGGAGTCTACTTTTCTGTGCCGGCACTCTTGCACAGAACCGTCTTTGAAACTACACACTAGCTCCAGACAGCTAAACTACAAATTCTCTTCCCTCCCCCGTTTGAAAATGGACTATACGCCCGCGCTGTTGCTGTGTGCCTAACGAGGTTTTCAGCGAAGGCGCGCCGACGGTTATTGCCGTCCAATGAAATCTGGCTTCACGCTGAGACGCGCTTAGAGTGGAGCCATCAGTAACGTAGCAAACAAGCTCCGGACAGCTTCAGGTACGTAAACGTGGCGAGGACTCATGAAAGGAGGGGCTGGGAGCAGGGACGTAAGAAAAATGTTCCCTTGACGAGAGCTTATTTGCTTCGAAGGCATCAATTCATGCCCATCAAACTTCAAGACGAAGGTGGGGAGGGGAGGGGGGGGTGGTAAGCGAATTTGTATTCATTAACAACAAAATTCAAGTATTGAAGGCAATGACGGATACCATTGCCATTTGACACTTACACTTTACTCCGCCATGCTAGCAATAGCACCCGAAGCACTCTCGTGTGACCGAGGCATCGATCTGTGCACGAAAGCGTGTACCTAATAATGTAGGCCTGCTTAATATAACTAGATTAAGGTGAATTATGGAAACTGAAATAAGACGAAAACGCGCCATTGCTGAATATAATCCGATGACTCGTGGTGAAATCAAGTGGAGACACAATAATGTGGATATTGAAGCACGTAAAACGAAAGCGCGGCTCTTCCCCATGGGGCAAACCAATTACAACCGTCCACAACTTGATTGACAGGGTCATGACCAATACACATCCAATCATCACAATTACAACTATTAACCATAATTTAAATCAACTTCCGTTTTTGCCGAAAAGGTCCTTCTTTCTACAGAACTGCGAAGTTTATGCATGCGTGTTCTAGGCTTGTATTTCTGTGGATGCAACGCATGATACTCGCGATGACAACGCGATGCTCGTGCGTCATATTTCAGTTTTGAAAATTATGCTCTGTTCGTTACCTTCATTAGCATATAAACGGAGCTAATTAGCATAACATAATTTTAGGCCTTTAAGGCGTTTGCAGGCTGCAGGCTCTGCATTGATTAATTGACCTATAATGGTAGCCAAATAGAAGTCCCTCTCATATGAATATTATGTTTCGGCGCTCCCTGGTGTCGACATACAAGATTTAACCCCTAGTCGGATATTTTAGTTAAAATGCATTAGCAAGATGGCGCTATTTTAAATCCTTTTTCAAAAAATTTCTTCATTATATTGCAGAAAAACCAATGAGTATTAATTTTTCCTGACTTCAGCCACATAACTAAATAATCGTCCAATTCTTTACATTGGTCTAGTAATTCCACCGATAGTAAAATTGCAAATATGTTCGACAGCGATTTTTTTTAAGGGGGGGCATGATCAGACGCCGCATAACGCCGCCGCTGAGATTTTTCACGCGCCGCCGCCGAGTTTTGTCGGTCGGCGTGTCGCTGCCGCCGATGGAAAACTCCCGGCGCGCCGCCGCGGCAGACTATGATAGATCGGCACAGACCTCGAAGTTCAGCACTGATCTCACAGCACGGCGAATGTCAACTGAGAAACTGTACAATCGTAAGATGGCGAGTAAGTCCGGCCGGTTGGTCGTACATGCTCGCCATCTTTCGATTGCGCTGGCGCTGCGATTATGTGGCACTCACCGTTAGTTATGCAGCAAAAAGGATTCTATTTTAAACCCAATCCAACCTAGAATCCAACTCCCAACTCCAAGCCCTTACCATAAGTTCGGTCCCAAACCTAAACAATAAAACTTACCCTAAAGCTAACCCTAACCTAATCCCAACGCTAACCGTAACCTTTTCAAAATCTTGAAATTACTAAAAAAACACATCTTTACAACATTTGCCCACATCCCCCTCCCCTAGTGTTAAGTTGTTAACTGTTAAGCATCATTTTTGCTGCGCTTCTAGCCGCGATTTTAATAATTATGTGCCTGCCGTCTGCCCTATGACCAAGCGCGTACTGAACCATTTTGGCCTGAACAGGTGAAACATAAATAAGATTACTTCAAGCTGTTCAGGTTACGTGACCCAGTTATTGTTACGTTGACTGTTATAAAAGATTTAATTTACCCTATTGTGCAGTGAGCTATATTAGATCCTCATTTGCTTTTTTTTGTAATTGTTGTAAGCTTAATTGAGACTGTTACTAAATAAGTTAGGCTGTGACCTTTAGCTTATCTTACAGGATGATGTATCATATGCTTATCAAGTTAAGCAAATTTGGTTGTTGCATGTTTGACCATTTCCTTAGCGCATTTATGTATGCTGACGATACAGTTTTGCTTGCTCCTTCCATATTTGAACTACAAACTATGCTGAACATTTGTGCGGAAGAGATAGACCTTTTGGGTTTGAAAATAAATTCATCAAAATCTGTTGGGCTTAGAAAAGGAAAAAGTTACAACTAAAAATCTGTGACATTGATGCTAACAATGACAAAATTCCATGGGCTCCAGAAGCAAGATATCTTGAAATTTATCTCAAGGGAGCTAGCCAATTCAGGTGCAACCTGGAATACGCCAAAGCAAAGTTTTGCGGAATAGCCAATTCCAAACTCAGCAAAAATGGAGGTCAAAGAAACCCCTTTGTCGCTTTACATCAACAACGGCACTGCCGATTCTTACGTATGGAATTGAAGCACTAAAACTCACAAAGACACAAACAGCCTCTTTGGAACACCCATGAACGAGAACTTTCATGAAAATGCTTTGGACTTTTGACATTAAAACTGTCAGACAATGCAATTGCATGGTGGATTTTTGTCAATAGATTTGCGAAATGATATCCAGCTAATAAAGTTACGAAATAAATTTGTCATGGCCAAAAATTGGCCACAATGGCCACACGTTGTCAAATTATAGCGTTCCAAGTGAATCTCTGCACTCGCACATAAATATAAAGCAGATGAAAATGTATCTAAACAATCTTTCTTGCGCACAATCAACAATGCTTTCCGGGGTGAAGTGACATCGTCGTAGATCTGGCTCTAAGCATATAGCGTAGCTCTTAGCGAATAAAGGGCGTGCCATGCCATATGGCTATAATTTTGTAACAGTTACACATTTGCTCAGTATTTTTGAACATTTTTCTTAATAGTTGATGTTCTTAATTATTTCCATTGTTGCGCTTCTTTCGGTGCGAATAAAAGATCTATATGTATAATGTAAGTAATGTATTAGTCAGTAGATTACCCGACTGCTCGACTGATAATCAGGTAGCCAATGCCGTACAGATTGGTCGTGGCGCAGAAGAACGAAGGCTTCGATGTCAACAGTGTCTGGCCAGCCTGCCAGCGACAATTTAATCTGCGCCAATCCATCTTGGCTCTTGCGAATTTACACAACATTTGAAAGAAATAAAAAAAATTAATAAGGGGCAGTCCTAACGCTGCCACAACCCAGAACTCAAAGCTAACCCTAATTAAATTTTTTAACCTATTCAACCTATTCAACCTATTTACGTTCCAAAAAACAACGAATTTGCGGTATGTAAATTTGCACGAGCCGAAATGGATTGACGCAGATTTCATTCCCGCTGCCTGCGGGCTGCTACATGGAGTCCACGAAGGTTTTTTGCGTTCGGGCGTATAGTAGACCTATGTCAAGACATCGACACATATAACACTGATGTAGTTCAAGTGACCGTTGGATTGAGCATAAAATTAATATATTATCCTAGTCTATTCGCTTTATAAATAGGATTAGGCTAAGATGGCTTGGTCTATTTGCTGTTTAAATGCATATCAGTGATATATGCGATTGCTCTAAACTGTCAGTCACAATTGATTGCTGGCATTTTTAGGTAAGCTTCGGCAACGGTATCTAGACTTGTTCGGTTTCGTTCTGAACGTGAACTTGAATATAGGCCAGCCATAGTTACAATACATCAGGCACTATGATGGTCTAGTAGGCTACTTGACCAATTTGCGTGCATGAGGTACATGTAAGTCTGTTGGACGACTAGACGGGTGATCAATTAATATTGTATGTCTAAACGGGCAATGCAATGTTGCCTAGCTGATAAATTAAAGTTGACTTTGCGTTGGCCAATTATTAATAGAATTTCTATATTGCATCCACTTATGATTCTACATTAATTATATAGAGTAACACAAATCACATCAGATTATGTCAATTTTGTGTAGTATGAAATTAAAATAGTTGCAACTGTTACACGAAAGAACTCAGATTCAAAGTAGCAGTTGTAAAGTCAGCCTCTGCGACATTAACCGATGATGACTTTCCTTCCAACTCCGCAACACCTAGGCATTGGTTATCTGTTTTCGTGTGTAGACTTTGTAGTTGCATGCATCGAGGAGTTAAATTGAAGGTCTCCCGCGTCTCTATCATTGGTGAGTGTCGTAGAGAACAACTAAGTTGTTGGTGCTAACTACAATTCACTCTACCTAGTTCTAGCAGCGTACGGTACTGTTTGACAACCAATTTTTTTTTCCATTTTTTTCAACGTGGATTACTAGCTCCTACTACGTCCATAGAAACGAATCTGTGACCATTGTATGGAATTGGATATTTTGAAATAAAATTTGTTCGAGACTAAATTGGTTATGGGGAATCGTTATGTGCAATCAGAATTTTGAGAATTGACCAGGCGATTTTTCAGTTATTAAATCGTTAATCATTCATTAAAAAGTTATTTACGAAGTAACGTTGGGGAATTTTGAAAATGCAACTTCAGATCGGATTCCTGTTTTTTTCTATAAAGTATTCAATGAAAAAATGTAAGCGATTTAAACATTGCGCTTCAAATGTAAGCAAATATTTGTAATTTGATGCCAACGGCCTACAGCGTCCGTGACAACGGAGCACTCCATGTTTTTATTGGAATTGAATGTGATTGGCTGCTGTTTATCGATGTTCAGTTGGGCCATAGACCCAATTAATGTGCAAAACTCGTTAGCAAATGAACGCCGTGGTGGTAGGGGCCATAAATTTATATCCAATGAAGAAAATCTGACAATGGAGTCAATATCTCTTTAGTTGTCTCAATTTTTTTAAGAAAATTGGATTGAAGCGTCATCTGCAGGCTCACTTTTGACTTTTTGTGTCCCTGAGTAACTAGACTTATCGGTGACAGTTAAATGAATTGATACGCCAAGTGACTCATTTCTGGTTTATTTTGAGGTTTTGTACTTTGTTTGCTTTGGAATATCTCTCACATATTAACAGAGAACAAACATAGAAAGTTGAAAATGAGTTTCAATAATAGTACTGCATTCAGTCTTCAGAAACGTACGCTTTATTATGACTTTGTGTAGATTATGAGTGCGTACCACTCTGTGCGTGTACAACTGCATTGTGTTGATCTACCGAGTGTATTACTTTTAGACACCTTATTTACTATTTACATGACGCGTATTAATTATTCTGTATTATAAGGTTGACATCATTGGTAGGTCATCTTGAGCTAGTCCCAATTCAAATCCACGATCTGATCAATAATTTGAGTTCATCGAGTGAGCTCGTCGATTTTTGATTAATTGAGTTGGATTATGAAAAATAATTTTATTAAAATGTCGACTTTTGACACTTTAAACCAATGCAGTTACTAAATTCAAAGCGTGCCTGCTCTTATGTTCTGTACTGTGCTTAGACTTTGTAAGATTTTTGAGCGTGCTCTGCCATCGATTTTCTGATATGCCTGACCGACTCATTGCTGTGAGTTAGCTGAGCTAAACCACCGATCAATTATTTAAACGACGCTGACACGATCTTTAGCTAATTAATGCTTATCAGTCAGCCATTTTAGCTTGGTCATATTAGTGCTTGGATTCGTCGTAGAGTATACCAGTAACTAAAAAAATGTATTAGCAGACGACACCTTTTTAACGTAGGGATTATGTAATATCTCATGGTATGTTGAATAGTATTTTTTCACTTAAAGAATTGTTTCACAAACGTCGCAAAGACAAACAAGGTGGCGAAAGAGATAATAAGCTTGTTTTTTTTCGGCCTACTGTATTCACACCAATGGTGTTAAATATTTTGCGTATACGGTAAACAAGTCATTAGTACGGTAGGTAATTTTTATATAATAACATATCTTTCTGAACGGATTTTATGTATTTTTAAATCTTTGAGATGAACATAAATTCTTGGTTGGTATGTCTGAAAAACCTGGTTGACAAGACTATCAGTGTTATTTCTGTGTGATGTGCAAGGAATAACAGAATGTTACACATTTTGAAGTGTCTGAATTAGCAATAGAAATCAAAATATATATCGATTGCATTTAATCCTGTAGCCTAATGGCAATGAAGTTTTTCAAATGAAATGAAGGGGTAAAGATCAACAGCCGGTTTAGCTTGGGCTGCATGTTAACACCGGTAATGGAAATTTTTTATGCGATAATTGACCGTACTGTGTGTGCAATATAACTTGGTCTTTGAACGCGAGTGCGCAGCCCCGCTTGCGACCCCAGCCGTTTATTCTATAGACCTGTGTTTTTGTTTATTGCCCAGATTGTGCTCGATATCGTGGTTGTAACTATGCAAGCTTAAATTACACTTTTGAAGTGGGCCATTGGGTACTACACTACTGCTTCAATACACCATTAGCATGGATAGAATCATTATAGCAGTAGTTCAAATAAAAGGATGGGGGAACTGAGTAACCACCTTTTTTGTAGTCTATTCTGTTAACATTTTTTTTTCCGCACGAGTTACACGTTTTGCTGCATGGTGAGGACTGCTGGAGCTGCGTTTTTGAAGCCGATGCTCTTTCTGACGCCAACCAAAAAAAGAATTACCTGGCATGGGATTAGCAGCTAGCGGCACTTGTGTGTTTGACTGCCTTGCTGAAGGGCCTCTAACGCAGTTGGTTCATCCAGCCGGATGAATTACGGTTTATACTTTGAATATTCTATCATCAATGTAATTTTTAACTAAATATCAATAAAGAGACACGTGATATTATTCCACAATTATTGATTCTACTGAATTATAGCAATATAAAAGAAATTATTTGAGGGCATTTATCACAAAATAGTGCACTGGACAACACCGTTATCCAAATGTTGTCTACACACACTCTATAGATGCTGATTTTTAGCACTATTTGATCTGTACTGATCCTACATGTATTGCCCCCTATCGTCTGTTACACCAATGTATGCCAGGCCCAGTGCATGGGTCTACTGCAGAGTGTACGGTGCGTATAACGCGCCGCTGGCTTTCTGGGCCTCTGGGCTGTGAACGCGCGCTTGGATTTCATAATATATTCATGACTTAATTACCGGATAACAGTGGCGACCCCTAGAGTAAATGGACAGTAGTGTTGATGAGGGTTAGAACGTGTTGAGTAGAAAGCCGTATGCTTAGCTTTGAGACAAACCTTGGAATATAAAATATATCTATATAAATAAAGAGAAGATTCTGTGTGTCTTTCTGTCTGTCTGTTTGACCGAGATGCATTTCCACAGTTTTGCAGCTTTTCACTCGAAACCTTCACTACTGTGTCGGTGTGGGCATGGGACACCCAGTGGAGGGGTTCGCGTTCCCCGTTGTCACCGCTACCATGGTGTCCAGGGCCAAAATGGTGTGCCTGGAGTGTCTATAAGCAAGGATTTCCGTCTTTCTGTCCGTGTGTGTGTCTGTGTGTACGTCTCGATGCAGTTTCGAAGATAGCGACACTAAATTTGAGCAGATCGGTCACAAATTTCCCATCTCAGGTTATAGGGGGGTTTAGGCCCCCCGGGAGCCCCCGGGGCCCTACACGGGGGACGAAGGCCCCCCGGCCATATACAGGATTGAGAAAAATCCACCCAGATGCTCTCCGCGATGCTGGTGATGGTTGAAATTTGTTTTGCAAAGGGCCCCAAAGTGGCCCCAAAGAGGTGTGGGCCCCGAAGGGATGTGGGCCCCGAAGGGGTGTGGGCCCCGAAGGGGCCCACAGGGGGGATCCAAACCAAAGGGGCCCTCCAGAAGGGCCCCTCTGGGGCCTCGAAGGGGCCGCAACAATTTTGCACACCACAGTTTTTTGCGTTGCTGGTGGATATTAAGTATTTTCCCTGAGTACCTAATAGATCCTGGGACTCCCTCTGCGCGGCTCCGGTGGCCCCCCATGGGGGCCAAAGCCCCCGACC
>JAQIWG010010281.1:0-10100 GCA_034695025.1 Chamaedrilus cognettii
CCCCCCCCCCCCCCCCCCCCCCCCCCCCCCCCCCCCCCCCCCCAAGGGTGCTAATAGAAATTTTCTAAGCCGTCATTACCAATTCTAGTCCTCAGGGCTACTATATAAACGGCAAATTAAGAGTAGGTAGCTTAACATTTCAGAGAGCCTTTGAAATTTAGGACCTTGACCTTTTAAAAAAAAGCAGTTATAAGCTTAACCAAAAAATCACTTCAGAATAATTTTGAGGTGGGGCGTGTTTGAACCCCTCCCCAATTCAACAGCCCTGAAACAGGATAATTATGACCGAAAAGCGGTCGTTGAAGGGCCAAAAATGCTTTCTGCGAATGAGAAGTTATACGAGTAGGCCTAAAATATAAGAAAACGGCGGTCAATATAACAACGAAGTTGAGTTGTTTGCACTGCAGGGTAATGAACAATGAAACAGTTGGGATTTTTGCATTAGCGAGACGACGAAACGTTGTAAATAAAAGTTGACAGAGACTGACTGGCGACCATTCAATTTATGTACAACGGCGCTACTTAGCCTACTTCTTGCCCGCCTGTGCCCCTGCTCGCATTCAGGCTTTCGCGTGTCAATCATATTGATCCTATGCTCAGTGACAGTTATATTTTCTAAATGTAATTTAATTAAACAAATTTGTTCAATTTAATTTCGATAATTTTCTTCTTTGCATTGTGCCTTTCTCTAACTATCTGAAATATTCTATTGCTAATGAATAATCAAAACTTTGTGTAGAATAGAGTAGTACCTAGTCTACTACGTCTATGTAAAATACTTCTAAGCACGTTGCCGTAATTGTACAAGTTTGCGTAGTTTTGGTAAATTGCAATATATACGTTGATCCGAAAAATAGGAGCTTATCAGCGGGACAACACTCGTAAAACAGAAAACAATACAAGAACGAAAAATGGAAGCCATTTATGGCCGATGACCCCTGTCAACTGAATAATCCTTTAATATCGGATATGCCGGCGTCCAGACTCCAGACGCTGCTGGTATAATATTGACGTCATCCCATCTCGGGACCGATTGCGCTGTGTGCCGAGCGCTGTCGGGCGGATAATCGTCATTTCCACCGCCAGTTTCATCGCCTCAAGCGACAGACACTACCCCCCTCTTCCTCCCCCCCCCCCCACTACCCCCACCCCTCCGAGCATTCGCCCTCTAAACAACTCCCTCCACGCGTTCGTCTGAGGCCATCGTTGCGTTGGATGTTTATACAATTGGTGAATTTCAATGAATTGTATTTGAAATTCATAGGCGATTTGCTGCAAAGATGCTGCGTGGCGTCGTTTTACAGCGCCAACATAATAAAGGGTGACAAATTGCTGTTATTAAAATGTTGTAAGCGCCACCAAAGATTGCGCCATGGATCTGTCGTTTAAGCCACTGAACTAATATTGCAAGTTTTTCATGGTATTTCAAAATAAAAAAATCGACAAATTCTAAAAAAAACTTTTCGTTACACGTATGAATAGGCCAAATAAAAAAACCATTCAATAAAGATTCATTTAAATGTTTTACATCTGAATAATCTGATTAATTGAAAGTTGTTTTGAACTATTTGTAATAAGACCGTTCATTTATGTGAACATTGTTTAGAATTAAGCTTTTTACAGAAAGAAGGTCTTGACATTATCAAAACAGCTTGCTATTTCTCAGCGTCTATAGCAATGAACTGTCAACAAAAAAGAAACAACCAAAACAATTGAAATCGCACAAATTTCCTGTTTCGGCTTATCACATCACGCACTCTGGCGTTGTCTCGACGCTGTCAGCAGACGACAATTCCGACGTTAACGCGTACTTAATTATAAATTACAAGACGTAAGGGTATACGGTAATGCTACGCCTCAATGGGAAAGATGATTATGTGGATTTTGTCAATTAATGCATCGCCGCGCCACTCCATCTGGTCACGAGTTGTGGTCACACCGCTCGAGTGCTTCTCCGCAAACACTCAACCTTTCTCGTCTCCCTGCCGGCAATATTGAATCTGCTCTCTTCATCCTGTCTCCCGTTCATAAGTTTGAAGTGTAGGTTGACAGGGACGCGGGAACAGGGGAGCGGGGTAGGAGGAGCAACTGCTCCTCTACCATTTTTTTTCTCAATAGGCTATTTGCTTTCAAAATTGGCGGTCAACGATTTGTGATGATCCATGCAGTGATCGAGGTTTGGTACTGGCATGATATGATAACTCAGGGGGATCAAAATGTCACCCACCCCCCCCCCCCCTGAGTAAAATGGGATAGTCAATAACTAAATAGTAAGCATAATACATCACTGTACGGGTACATGGTGGTTAGAATAAACACTCCCATAAATTTATCTTTTTTCATTAAGAAACCGTATTTAGACAAATTTGGCTGTTTGAGTCTAACCCCCCCCCCCTCCAATCCTGGTGCCTTCAGCCTTGGTTATGGTCATAGTTTAGATTCGTGATACGTATATGTTTATTTAAGTTTCTATTTCTTTATTATGTTCTGCCTTGATGGTGAATAAAAGATTTTCACATATAATACCTCGTCCAATACCATTGACTGTCAAGCTGCAATGATGCAGATTCAATATTGGCCTCTCGTCCGATGGTCGCAGACGCGGCGCTCAAGTGGTTTTCAAGCCGACTGCTTCTTCTCTTTGTTCTTTTCCTCCAACTTGAAACTTTTGCGCTATAATTAATTATGGCAGACGCGAGTTGCAATTATGAGAACCAGTAGAATCAAAAATGGCCTAAAAAGCGTCCGTATGCGTAGGCCACAGCCTGCACGTCGGCCTACATGTATAGGCTGCACGGATACATGTACATAGATAAACCGTGCATTCGTCTACTCTCGCAGTGTTGGTGAACATTAACTTGCTGGTCATTAGGTCTACGAAAGATTTAGGCTTAGTTTGTCACGCAAATTATCGCTTGACACGTTTTCATTCCAAATCAAACATCAGTATTTCCGTTTCATCGCTTGAATCATAGTCCACTTTTCTCGAGAACAATAACGACTTAAGTTCTCCATAAAAAGGCGAGCGGCTTTGACGAACGCGCCTCATTTTGAAGAACCGCGCGGTGAATCGTTTAGCCGTGTGTTCGGTCCAATGCCTTCCGTCAACGCTCAATAACGCAGCCGCCATTTTTTCTTTTGATGGTGCTGTTATTGTGCCAGAACAACTGCACCGTTCTGGCAAACGAGAATGTCTAGAAATATCAGTGCATCCGAACCAATGTGACTGAACTGCGTTTTTCTTGAAGTTAGGCCTAGCATATCTTTAAATTACGTTTAATTATCATATTAATTAGCATAAATTACGCATTCGTTTAATTAGCATTACGATTAAAATAGATTCAGCGAGTTTTAATGCTTAACCGTTCTTTAGGCTATGCGTATACGAACGCTCCTGTTTACCTCTAAAATTATGCATTAGTTGGTTGTAAACTTGCGTTTTGGGCGCTGCGTTGTGTTACCAGCTAATCTTTCTAACCATTTCATGTCTTAAATCTTAATTGACAATTCAATCGCGTAAGCTAAAGTACACGCAGCTGTGGTTTTCTCGAATCCAAACCCGATTCAAACCGCTCAATCTAGGCTTACAGGCACGTTTGTCTAGAAGAAAAAAGCTTGTCCGCGAGAAAAAAAAATGGAACGTCGTTGAAACGCCCGCGTTTGCCGTGGATTGCTTCGTAATTATTATAACACTGCGACCCGTTTCGCAGTTTTCCAGCTTTACACGCAATAATATTAGGCTACGTGACGGCTAACGGTATCACGCCAATTAAAATCCTGGTTCTGCCTGACTGACATTTCGACAGCCTTTTGCGAGCTATTGTCATGCAGGAGCGCGGGAATCCTTCAAGCTGCGGGCTCAAGCCGCCTTATATTTTCTATCGACAGGGAATGAGTGCCGCAGCCTGACCTCATTACCGGGACTGGTCCCCGGGCGCTGTTTATGAGCGGCAGACACTGCAGTGTCGATGATTTCTGGACAGCGGCTGCGTGGCGTCGCAGCACGTGACAATTTAGAGAGAGTGCGGGAGAGGAAGATGGCATTATGCAGCGAACTTGCAAGTGGTTCATTTACACTGTGGTTTGTAGAAAGTTTTTCCGCAATTTAAGGAAGCAAAATTTACTACCACCTTGTTCTCACATATTATTATTAACGCATAGGCTACATGATCAGTCAAGCTTCGCTTGCTACTGGCACAGTGCCAACTTCTGCAGTTATCGCCCAGTCGCATTCTTTAACCGCACTTTAAATGTCAATGGAATATTCTGAAGCGAGGACTTAACCTGGTAACTTCAATTTTCGATTATCTAATACTCAAGGGTGTGATATTGAATATGTGAACGGGAGTTCAATGGAACTATAGGCCTATGAACAATGCGATCATGGTGAAATAGCCAATATTGGAGAGTTAACACTATTTACGTGTAACCGTGCGACTGTTCCATTGGAGACGATGCTGAAACAACAGCCTGAAGGCTGAGTCGTACAGCGGGTCATTTCAAGTGCACGGTGTTACGATTGAGTTAGAGTTGAGTTAACGATCGACAAGTCAGATTCACATTCATATTCATATTTTTGCTGTTGACTGTCCGTTTTGACGTCCACGTTTGGTATGCCGGACTGACGGATTCGAATGCTATTCTGAATGTGAATGTGCTTTGTAAGTCTATCAATATTAGCTAGACAGACCGCTTGCTATCACGTGATAATGCCGTAGCGAATGTGAACATGAATGTGAATCTGACTTGTCGGTCGTTAACTCAACTCCAACTCAATCGTAACACCGTGGACTTGAAATGACCCAGCGTGTGTGAAAGCGTATTTGAGGACTGTCGCTTTTTGAGAGCAGGATATGCTATAACTTACCGTATAATCCGCAAATGTTAATAGATTTATTCAACGTTATAATTCGCTATCGATTCGGCTTTTGAAACTCCGTCCTAAAAATACGCGAATGTTTAGCGGATCACACTGGTTTCATGTCAACAGTGACTACGGCATTTACTGCAGTCTATACGTAGACACATCTTACGAGCAATGCTGCACCGGTTTCTCTTGTCCGCGTCACGAACGTCTTGCACGATTGACTGGAGCTAACAGCGGACACGAATATTGTCCACCAGCCGTAGATGCAGCATGGACCAACACGGATGATTTACCTTGGTCCGTTCAGCAATATAACATATTATATTTTGACGCTCGCTGCTACTAAACTTCTTAGGCTACGGATCTGACATGTGTGTACAGGAGGGGGGCGGCGTTTGAAGGGCAATATAGGCAGCCCCTACTCGTTTCTCGTCAGAGACTCAATATCTGGTCAAGTTAAAAAGTTTCCGTTTTTTCATTTTGCTCTTCGAGTGTGACACGCCTCACACAAGTTACAATGGGCATGGGTTACGATGACCATGGGCACTAATCAACGTGTTGTACACGTTAATCGACTGTCGCAGGTGTTTGCACTCACAGAGACAAAGTCAAAGCTTCAACGCAACAACTTGGTCATAATGAGCTATCATTTTGAAGATTATGTTGATCCAATGCCATACTAGCCTTTAATTTAGTTGACCCCTCACCCACCACCATATCAATCTTAAGGCTCACGTGTTTTCTTCTTTCGCATCTAAACTATACTAAGTTTCTAGCCAGCTCTCCCACTCCGGCCGCACCCCTTCTCGACTATGTGAATAGAAATGTCAATCTCATTGAGATAATACAATCTCTCCACGGCGACGTCGCCTCTGGACGTCCCACATTGACACTCGTGATTGCGTACGATTGCTTCGGTCTCGCCTGCTGAAATGGAATCCGCAACAGCTAGTTATTTGCGTTCTAAAAATAGTTGACTATCGCCTTAACAATGTTAAATAAGGATTAAACATTTGGATCCGAATTTTGGTCAAAATTCGGGTTAATTTAGGGTCAGTTTTGTTAACCCAGGCCTAGAAGTTCAGGCCTCCGTAGGCCGAGTTTTTCTATCAAGTGTTAAAATTAAATCCGAGGTCATGACGTCACCACACCCAATGAGCGCGCTGAACGCTTGATCTATAGTTAATTTAGCGCCATATTGGTTTTTTCAGAATAAATCTCGGATTCAATTTTGACACTAGATGGAAAAATCCGGTCTTAGGGATAAGCCAAGTATCAGGACTTGAATACAAATGACGACGCTGAAGATTACGAATGGATCTAGGCCTACTGCAACAGGGCCTTCAGAAACGTGCTCATATAACATGCACTTAAACGTAGGGGTGTTTTCGTGTCTACCAGCAAAATAATATTTATCAATCTGCGTGGCATCAGGAAGGGCTTCCGGTCGTCAACACCTGCTTCATCAGTTCTCGTCAATGGACACAAATGTCAATACCAACGTTCAAGTATGGACATGAACGCATGGAGAACAGCACATGGGGAAACTATTGTATCGCAATGGACGACAAAAGCAGTTAGTTTATATATAGGTTCAGTTTAGGGTTTTTGCTTAGAGCTGTTCAGTTGAAATGTAGTTATTTTTAGATATCTGTTACCGTTTCAAACTCGGCGTCCCGTTTTCGTCTTGCAGTGTCGCACTAATCGCATTAAGTGTGCTCCATGCGCCCCCTGTCGCGCTCACTTGGCGCTAACTAGCCAGAACGAACGTCGACGCAGCTAAACAGACGGTTTTTTTTCGACGACGTCGTCTGGAGTGCCAACTGTGTTAGATTGTGGGGCGAGAATTAAAGAATGAAATAGAGGATTTATTTTTCCTAAGGATGAAAAATTTATAATTTAAGCGCATATTATTTTAATATGAATGCAGAGAATTAAATGGAATGTGAAAGGCTAACTATGAAAACAAACTGTGCTCATTTCTCATGACAACATTACTATGCCCCAACATAGGCCTGCATTGTTTATTTCTCAGTAGTCTACTATTATTAAAAGTGAGCTTTTGCCGTTCTGTTCCTGACGAGGTTTCTGTCCTTGCTGGAGTTTTCTTTTTTGTGCGAATACCCCTGCATGTATTCGCACGTGCTCATACATGCAGCGGTTTTCAAAGGCGAACGACTTGCTTGTGGAATCATTGCCCATTGCGATGCTATTATGGAATAAACATTAAACAATAACTGTTTATCCAGCTACAACGAGTGATATCCAATCGGCTTCCGCTCCAAGACGAATGTCTTCGCGTCTTGTGCGACTTCAAAGAAGGGTTATAGGCTGCTGCCGGGGCTAGTATCGGCAAAAATAAGGCGGGGTGGTCGGCGGTCAGTATTTGTTCGTGACTGGGGGATTAAAAATTGAAGTGTCGGGGTCGATATTTTCTTTCCCTCCAAAACTAACGACCAGTGGGGCGTAGGGACACAGGTTTTCAGTAAAGTTTTTAATATATGGGAAGGGGTAGGAAACTGAGGTGGAGGAATTAAAAAGACAAATGTTTGAGCTCAATTTTTTTACCTGGCGGTTAGAAAAATGACGTGTGGGGGGGGTTGAAAATTGAGGTGGGAGGGGTCAACCCCTCATCCCCAACAATGACTGTTTATCCAGCTACAACGAGTGATACCCAATCGGATTCCGCTCCAAGACGAATGTCTTCGCGTCTTATGCGACTCCAAAGAAGGATCATAGGCTACTGCCAGGGCTAGCATCGTTGTTGCGATTTTTGTGTATTTTTGTAATGTCTGTGATTTGTGTAGTGACGGGTTTACGGTTTCATTGACTCATGTATCAAGGCAGCTTACAGTCCATACTTCATCTGATGCAGATGCAGGGGCGGCGAGAAAATATTTAAGCGGGGAAGGGGGGGGGGTCTCGTCCCACGTTCCAAAATTCCGGCTGACTAGGGAATTGTAGTATGTAGGCCCCTATGCAGTGTGAATGCCTAGCTGCCACCGCCAATAATTGATCCCTTCACGAAAACAAAAGGAATCTGCACGCTCGTTCGTGCATGCCTGGTCCTATAACATGCTGCAGTCTTTTTTCGGTCATTAGAGAATATTTTCGCACTACTAATTACGGTCTTTATAATCTCTTTAGCTGGCGTCTTGGTTTATAAAGCAAACACAAGCGGAACGGTGCAACCGGCAAGGGTACTAACTGACTCGACCCGCTTCTAAGCATACTACCTACGTGCATGGAGGTCATTAGGCCCGTTGTGAAGCACTGACGTTCGCCCGCTAGCCGAATTAACCTCGTTATGGCAAGCACGCGTTAGAGGCCTAGAGATAAACGTCACTTTGTAACATTAGCCGATTATCGATTGAATTTATGTGATAAAAAATATTTATGTATCTAAACGTGTGACATAGATTATATGCCTACTGTTGTAGTCATGTGGCGATATCGTTGTGTGAATTAGGCATTGTGTAGCTTGCAACGTGCGTCTGACAATAATCTCTCACTTGCATGGATGCATTCAAGCTTAATTCGAATCAAATTTAACAGCTAATTTTAGCAGCTTTTAGGTCATTGAGGTGCGTCTGTTCACAATTCGGCTAGCCTAAAAATATCAAATTCGTCAAGCGCCAAACCGCAGCACTGCGCGTTTAATATAGTGAAACAGTTGTAACGTAAACTGTCGTGTCTACTGAATAATTAGCATAATCAGATATTGCTATTGCGGTTTGAGATATTTTGCATAAAAACTTGTTATCTTGAAAACTAGTGAAACTATCGAATGAGGCTGTTATAGGATACAAATGGTAGAATCGAGAGTTATTATTTGTATCTTCTGAACCGTTTAAATATCGCTTTTGTTTCAGATTGTCCAGATGCAAGGAAAGTGTACTTTCGCAGAACTACTCTCCCTCACGCGTAACCAGATGCGCCAATCAGCTCACCCCCTATCGTCAACCCCAACAAACTGTCCACCAGAACCACACCACAATTTCAAACACCATCCAACAAAATCCAGTGCTGATCGCTTGAAAATCCCCACTCTTCTTCTCACTATTGTTCTTTTCCTAATTCAACTTCAGTCAATTCACGGCGGAGTCGAGACCGAATCCGTGATGGAATGTTTTGTCACGGAAGAACTTCAACCGAACACGACGGTCGGTAACGTGATCCGGGAGTACGGTCTTGACCGGAAGTATAATTCGACGGTTCTCGGACGTCTCCGGTTTGGCTTCATGACGCTGCCGGCAGGAGACAAGCAATATTTCTCTGTGGGAGAAACGACGGGGGTTATTCGCACGGCTATGAGGATAGACAGAGAGGAGTTGTGTCCGAGGGCGGACTTCTGCTTTGTCAAGTTCGACGTGGCCGTCCAGCCGATCGAGTTCTTTCAGATAATCAAGGTACAATAGGTGCCGTTGATATTTTTAATTACAATTGAAAATGAACAAGCCTACATGCAGTAAGTTCAGTGCTTCTGTATTATATGCCACATCTCAAACAAATGTTCAATCTTGATACAAAATAAACAGTTTATAGTCTTCAGCTATCGTGATGCGAAATATTGTTCGCATTAAAGTCTTCACGCTTCCAGATAACGCCGTGCGTGCTAGCTTTTAATGTGTGTGCGGCAAGGTTTTTCCATTCACCTTGTATTTTATCATATTTGTGTTCCAACGTCTAAAATAAAACTCATTTTGATTTTTGATTTGAAATGTTATACATTTGGGCGTGCTCGCAGCAATTTGGCTTACACATGCATCTACAAAATTTGACATGTATGCTCTTAAATTTACTTCGCATGCAAGCAGTTGATTCTCGTTGATAGCATGCTGTGTAGTCGCGGCATAGGCCTCCTTTCCACGATACATATTTTGCATGCAATTTTGCATGCAACCATGTTAAGAAAATTACAATGTAAAATGTCTTTAACTGGGTTTTATGTACGCCATGCATGAAACCCACTGTTAAGGAATAAGCCGTGCATGGAACCCAGTTAAGGAAATCGTTATCATGTATTACAGTGACCTGATGCGGTATAATTCCACGACTGGATGATTTCCCTAAGCGGACGCATTGACCTCAGCTAGCCTATATCTATTATGATACTCGCCTGTATTACTATTATTAGTGCAGCGATAGGCTGACTATACAAGTCCGTGCCGCTAGGACACGGATGGCAACTCCTTCCTCGTCAGCGCGCTACTTCGCTATTCTAATATAACTA
>JAQIWG010010282.1:0-10100 GCA_034695025.1 Chamaedrilus cognettii
GATC
Organism: Chamaedrilus cognettii; assembly: GCA_034695025.1. Lineage (NCBI taxonomy): Eukaryota > Metazoa > Annelida > Clitellata > Enchytraeida > Enchytraeidae > Chamaedrilus > Chamaedrilus cognettii. The sequence continues at coordinate 5 of JAQIWG010010282.1, forward strand.
AGTGTTCAATAAACTGATCCGTGATCAGTGTTTAATTGGCTGATCTATTGACTGTCCAAAGTTGTATTTCGAAGCAATATTTGTTTTTTGCACGGCAGGGATGATGTGGCGGCCGTGGCAGCAGATTTGGAGGAGGGGGAGTTGGAGGACGAGGAACTTGATGACCCGGGGCAGGATGCCCCTCAAACAGAAAAATCTACTTCAGATCCAATCAGTGCGTCATCTGTCAATACTAGATATTTGTGTGTTTATTAACTATATTTTATCATTTTTTTGGTAAAAAAAATATGTTACCATAATTAATTTTGTAATGAAATTATTAATCTCTGACAACAGCATTTTAGCAATTTTGACTAATTGTTAATTGTTAACTGTTATTATTAATTGCTAAAATACCTAAATAATATTAGTTGATTATGAATCATATTTCTGACTTTAAATGCTGCTATTCTGGCCGAGAAAATGTTATTAATGAAACTAAGAAAGTTGAACCTGGTAGAAATGCTATTGTTTCTCTGCACAGCACCGGTTGCAAGTTCTCCTAACCCATCATCCCCCCAGACTGAACCCACCCCCCCTGCTGACCCCCCGGCCACCGCCCCCCAAGCTCAACCGCCCCCCTCTGACGAAAATCGTTTGTCATCAAACCGCCACCAGCACAAATCTTCCAAGCCGAAGCGCAATCACGAGGAAACGGACGGAACGGGGGATGAATACACGGGGGGTGGCGGTGTAGGGGGGGGTGGAAGCTCAAAGAGGAAAGAGGAGAAGAGTATTAAGAAGCAGCAGCAGCAGAATGACAGGATGTCAACGTTGGCTAAAAGCGCCAGCAGTTCCGGGGGGAAAAAACGGCGTCACAACGGCGAATCGACCACGTACAACGCCTACGACGCTTATGGTGCAGCAGACTACGAGTTTCCCGAGGCCGCTCCCTGGCAGGGCTTTGCCCCCAAGAAGGGCAGTAACCGTGGCAACGAGGGAAATGGCGAATCGTCGGCGTCGTACGATAGCGACGGCAGTCGAGGGTCGTTTGGCGCCGAGATAGAAGAACTGAAGCGAGAACTGATGAGGAAGAAGAAGATAGAGAAGAGTCTGAGAGGCCCCTACGACAGTCCAGGGGTGGATAACCCAGGGGGAGGGAGCCCCGGGGGGGCTGGGCGCAGTCCGAAGAGCGACGGGGAGGAGCGGGAAAAGTTGCGCAAACGCAAGCGGTAATTTCAGATGTATTACACAGAAGTTGAATTTGTGAATCCTATTTTTGCTAATATTTCAAATTAGACCGGTATGGTCCGATGTATATTCCAGTTCATTTATGGGAGTATTTCTGTGTGCATTAAAACATTTGCTATGAATCTTTAAGCCTACTGTATGTGCCACTGTTATAATATCCTGCGCGGTGCAGCTGTTTGCCTGTATCAACAAATTTAACACTTTTGCTCAGGTTTAAGCCATCGGAGGATGATTCAGATGTGGGAGGAGCCTATAATGATGGACATCGCAAGCCAAAGCTTCAGCATAACAAGGTTTGCTGAAGAGCACTGCGAAATCCTCATCAGTTGAAGTATATATCCTTATCCAGCTTAACTTCAAATCTTGGTTGCATACTTTGCATTTATTGGCGTGAAGCGCTTGGCTTGTCTCCAATGCAGCGTTTTGGCTTGTTTTGATATGTGTTTGAATCCTTAAAAAATAATATTAGAACTACTAAGATACATTGCTATTGAACACGGACACAGTGTTAAATAGACTGATTCTGTTCGAGCGTTTCAAATGATTTCGTAGCTATTTCAAGGAAATCAAATTAGTGTATTGTAAGTTTTTGTGTTAATTTTTTTTTGGGTTTTTGTACTTTTCTCATTGATTCAAATATTCTGGCTTTGCTTGACGCAAATTTAATTTTTACATAGATGCAGTAGTTTAATTTTTTAATATGATGTAAGTATGTGCGAAATTCTGTTGTGTGTTAGGCTGGTAGTTATTTTTTCAAACCAATGTTCATGGGCTGATAATTGATTTTTCAAGCCAATAAATTGCATGCATTGCAAGTTGATAGCAGAAGTTTTAAAATAGTATTGGTTGTCTACAGAGTATCTGGATGCAGAAGCAGCAGCAGAAGCAGCAGCAGATAATGCAGCAGCAGCAACTGATCCAGCAACAGCAGCAGCTGCTGATTCAGCAGCAGCAGCAGCAGTCTGGAGCGGGTCCGGTGAAGAGAAGGCTCAAGGACACTCCGTGGGAGGAACGACCTTCCTGCAAGTTCTTCCTTGGCGGAAAATGTAGCAAGGTGAGAAAAAACTAAAATATTGCATCTATGAGTGTTTTTGTGTACATTTTTACAAATTGTTAAAGTTTGTAGTGAATGCTTGAATTTGATCAGCAAATTGTGGATGCAAAGCCTTTTTAGTGCTCCGCCTTTATGCGTCCGGGTATGCCTTAATTAATAGTTATATCACACAATATGCCTTGCTCATGGTGTAGTGTGTCAAAATCTGTGATGTACGGTTGTTTTGTGAGCACCATGTGGTTGCTCAATTCAATTACAACCTAATTTAAATATTAATTTTTAGTTTTCCTGAAATTTTGTCAAGATGTGATAAATACGATTTCTGTGTCTGCTGATTTAAATAGAAATTTAACAGTATATAAATTATAAATTTTATTCTCTCTTTATCTTTATATGAATCTAAAAGCCGGATTTCAGCGGCGCTGTATGAGTATATTATTTCTGCTAGTGTCTAAATTTCATGCGAAAAGCACAAATGACTCGATTTGTGAGTTCATATTTGGCCTTCAGCTGAAGTCAGCATATCTTGCTTTTAGCGTTAATTAATCGTTTTTCAAGATTGGTCATATTTCTGGGTCACGCTGTATGCTGCAGGGCAAGGACTGCCCGTTCAACCACGATACAAAGAACGCCCCCCCGCGCGAGCCTTGTCGTCACTTTCAGAAGACAGGCGCGTGCGACTACGGCGACGAGTGCAAGTTTCTGCACGACCCAAATGCGGTGCTGGGGGACGCGTGGTCTGCACAGACGCAGCAGCAGCGCAACGGTGGCGCAGCAACTGGAGAACAGCGGCGTCGAGCGGACAAGGTGCGTCGGAACAGGATAGTTTAATTCAGTAGCGGTAGCAGTTATACTAATAGCGATATTTTATTGTTCTTTCACTTAAAATGGCTTTACTGATTTTTTACAGTCGCCCCCTGAGGATCGTGGTCTAAAAAGAATTCGTTTGCAGCTCAAAGCTCTCCCGTACGAGTCATGAGCAGCGACTAAAGAAGGGAGATCGATTCTTTGCGTGGCCCCGAGGCACTGAACCATCATCTGTAATGGGCTTTGATGTCATGCAACGTCCTTAAAAAGCACAGCATTACCACCACCACGATACATAGCCTACCATCGCAGAGATTTTATAATTTATCACATATAAAGCTTCGCCTGATCCGAGTGTAAATAATTGGTTATTGTCATTTAAGTTCTTTAAAATCTGCATCATTTTGCTTTTCTTTAGGTTACCTTAGCAGCGAATGAAGTCGGCGAAGGTCGGTTGGGTCACACAAGAACTGGGTCGGGTCATGCAACAGATCAGGACAAAGGTCAGTGGGTTATTTCAGCCTGAACACTCTTATTAGGCTAGAGTATACGGGGTAAGTCATAAAAAAATGTGCCCCTAGCGGTATTGCGATAACTTCTCCAAATTGTAACATTTGACCTAATTTTTTCAGGGTTTGTAGCTGAGATAATTTAACACAAACTCTGACATTTGCAAAAAGAAATTCGCTTCCGTTCAGAAGTTATGATACTTTTTCGAAAAAAGTCAAAAAATCACTTGAACCAAGGCAATGAAGCGTATTTAAAGAGCTACAGGAGCTTGGGCGACCTGATTTCTTTTGTATTATTTGGTGGCCCTGAAAAGAGCCGATTTGCATTAGTCGTCAATCTAAAGCTGGTGTTCGAAGTGACCGCCATCTGCTCTGACACACGTCTGAAGCCTCTTTCTGAATGCAAGCACTGCATTGTCAATCGGATCCTGCGGCAAGTCATCCCAGATTGCTTCCAGTACTACTTTCAGATCTGCCTTGGTCTTTGGCTTGAGTTTGTGTGCCTGGTAGGCCTACTTATCAAGCACTGCCCCTCACACAAGATAATCAAGTGAATTTAGATCTGGAAAGTTGGGAGGCCACTCATCTTTCTTGATGACATCCAGACAGTTCTGATCCAGCCAATCTTGTGCCTGGCGGCTGGTATGGGCGGGCGCGCCATCTTGATGAAAGATGAAGGTGGCGAGAACAACGTTGTGACAATCTACGATCAGTACAATCTTTACGCAAATCGGCCCTTTTCAGGGCCACCAAAGGAAAGTACAAAGGATAGAAAGGATAGAAAGGATAGTACAAAGGAAATCAGGTCGCCCAGGCTCTTGTAGCTCTTTAAATACGCTTTGTTGCTTGGTTCAAGTGATTTTTTGACTTTTTTGATAAAGTACCATAACTTCTGAACGGAAGCGAATTGCTTTTTGCAAATCTCAGAGTTTGTGTCAAATTATCTCAGCTACAAACCCTGAAAAAATTAGGTCCAAATATTATAATTTGGAGAAGTTATCGCGATATTGCCAGGGGCACGTTGTTTTATGACTCACCCTGTAGGTCCATTTTTTGTCCAGCCACTGTATCACTGCATCTTACGTGTTTTAATGTGATTGCCTATATGTCTGCTTTTAATAAGATTAATGATTACCTTCAAACTAATTGAAGTTAAGCTTTGCCGTGACAGAACAAGCGCAGCGTTACGCCTGCTTCTTTTAAGCAAGCGTAGTGCCACTCATCCTTTAAAAATCGTGTAAGCCTACGCTGCCATAGTCGATTTCAAAGCGTAATACTACGCTGATCCGTTGAAAATTTGGCACAGGTTACAATTGGCAAAATCTTATTTTACGCGTACCTACTGAACAGAACACTATTAATATATTTAGTATATGCATATATTGTGTTTGCGCCAGGGAGTGGAGACAAGCGGAGGATCCCGTCCCTGCTCGACCTTCACTCCCACGCTGACGGCGACGTCCTCGCCACCGCTGCCCGCCGCTCCGTTCAGCACCCGCCCCGACCCAGATTCGGCGAAGCGCGCGGCTCCGTGGGCCAGGTGCCCCTTCTCCCCGGTCCCCTCCCCCCCAGCGGCCTCCCCCAGATGATGCGAATGATGGGCCGGCCCCCCCTCATGATGATGCCACCCCACAGAATGGGACTGCCAGGGTACTACCCCACCCCCCCACCTAACTTTGTGCCCGGGCAGCCGTTCTTCCCCCCGATGGGGATGCCGTACGCTATGGTCGAGCAAAGTGAGTTGTTTTTTGTAAGGGTGGCTTGTTTGCGTGTCTGTTGAGAGCAATATTTGGGTTGAGCTATCTGGGCTGACCAATCAGCATGCAGGAAACATAGTTAGATCTTGAGCTTAGAATGATTCAAGAAAGCTCATTGGTCAGTCTTCTTTGGATCATTTTCATGTGGAACGTTCTTATTGACCACATCCTAATTTGTCCAAAACTGCAGCCTTGATTATTTCACTCATCAACATGGTTACTGTTATGTTCAAGTGGTCAAATTTTTTTGTGATAATTCTTCGTTAAATACTTTATTTTATTTTAGTTTTTTTTCCTTGAAAATTGATGTTCAGGATTTATTTCTTTCTACAGTGTCTGCATTCTTTTGAAACCACTGAGAGATGAATACTGAATGAATTTGCAACTTTCTGTGCTGGGATGCTGTTCAAAAATGTTAAATTAATAGGCAAAAAGTTAAAAACTAACTATGTTTGACTGTTTCAGGTTCTTTGTATGACGCCAACGATCCGAACACTTACACTCAGCTCGGCAGCCAGAAACCGATGCCCACCGACTTCACCCAGCCCTCCGGGTCCAACAGTTACCACGGCAACCACCCCCAGCAGTCGTCGATCCTTGACGGAGCATCGTCATCGGCCGGCGATCAGACCAATAGCGAGCCTGTGTGCGAGCGTCAGATCATTGCGGGGGTGGACATCAGCAGTTTGCCTGCGGTACAGCGCGAACTCTTTCTGCGACTGCATATGCCGCAGCAACCCTTTACGGCCGGCCAGGGTGGATCAAACAGTGGCCTGGCCGCTACGACCGGGCCCCCTGCACAATCGGAATACTCTGGGACAGCAACGAAGGCTGAATTCGGCGAGTTGCCAACGAAGAAGGAGTTTGATGGCACATCGTTTAAATGCGATTCGAGTGGAATGATGATACAATCAGAAGGAGTGTCGATGAAAACGGAGGAATCGGGTTGTTTCGGGGGGTTTAATGTGGCGCAGACGACAGGGGGGATGTTTGAATTAGGAATGGATGGGTCGGGGGAGAGGAAGAGTCAGGGGGGGAGGGATATCGTGGAGTTGCTGCACTCACTTGTTCCTCAGGTTATTTATTTTTAATTTTTTAGTAATCGTATTTGAATGGAGGATAGACCTCGACTACGCAGTATTCTGTTTGTAAACGTTTTTGATTATTTAGATACTTTTTTTTACTAGCTGAATTTTTGAGTCTCGGTCAAAATGCAATGTCACTTCAGTAAGATGTAGTTTTGTACCAACTAATGAATAGCCTGCTGTCTTGCATGTGTGTGATTTATTGCTTTCATCTTTGTACAGTTTTAAAATTGCCTTAAGGCAATTTACAATTGGCCTCTCTGCACCATCTATTTAATTGACGATCAAAACGCGTAGCAGATATCGCTATACTTAAATTTGATTCTTACGCACTTACTGAAATCATGTATTAGATTGAGAATTTGTTGATCATAGAATATTCATGATGTAAAAAAAAAAATACATTGGATATCCCAAGAATAGATTGTTGCTAGTGACTAACAACAAGTTGTGTGATTAACAATAAGTTGTTAATCTTAGAATATTTATGAAATTTGTATTTGTTATTGATATCTTAATTTAATTAATTTTAGGTAGTGAGTAATAAATGACTCTTGTTTCGCGCAGCCTGCATCGCGCACCATCGATGCCCCAGCCAGTCCAGACGCCGTCGATGATTGCGACGACCTAGAAATCGACGCCGGCATCGCACGATTCGTTGGTCCATTCACGCTGCATCCAATCGCGTTGGAGCACGCTTGCATCGCGCTGCCCACATATTTGTGTGCAGAGGAGCCGCGCTGGGCGCAGGACCCGCGCGTGCAAAAACACAAGGATGACCCCCCCACACCAGCACGTAGCGCAGCACTGAGCACCACCACACAGAGCAATACCGCCGCACAAAGCAGCACTACTGCACTAAACAGCACCACCGCCAGCGCCACCGATGCAGGGGCGACCAACACCACAGTCTCAGCAGCGCAGCGCCCGAGCGATCCACGCCAGAAAAAAGCCGAAAGCCAATTAGCCGATGGCAGGGACGCTGTGTTGAATTTAGCGGGTGATGCTGTGCAGGGTTCGGGAACTCAGCTTAAAGGGGGGGGGGGTGATGCAACGGGAGGGGGAACGTTTGGTGACGGATTGCTGCCACTGCCTGCTTCCGGTGTGTTGGGTGGGGCGCAGTTTGGTTCCACCGGTGGGGGGGGAGTGGGAGGAGGGGGCATGGGGGGGCTGGCAGGGGGCAACGACCAACAGTCGACCTTTGTGTTCAACACAATGATGAACGCTTTTCGAGCAGTGAACCCTGGGGGGGGCACGATGGGTGGTGGGGGCGCGATGGGTGGTGGTAGCGCGATGGGTGGTGGTGGCGCGATTGGTGGTGGGGCCCAGATGGGTGGGGGGGGCCCGATGTCTAACGACATCTTCAGAGCCATTATGGCGTCGACCGGGCTGCCACTTGGACCAAACGGAATGCCACTCAGCGGCATGCAGCCTGGCCCCAGCACCATGCAGATGGGGCCCTTTGCACAGAACAGCATGCAGTTTGGACCCAATGCCATGATGAACATGACAAGAGCCGCCAACCAAATGCAGTTTTCATCGAACAGCATGGGATCTATGGGACCGAGCGGCATGGTATTTGGGCCTACCGGTATGTCAATGGTTCCCAGTGGCATGCCTGTAGGTATGCCGGGTAACGTGAGCGCCCCAGGGGTGTTTGGCTCCCCCCCGCCCTTCAGCATGTCCGTGCCGCCTCCAGCTGTGCCCGGCGGTGGACTGCAACAGTCAGGTCAGGGGGTGGTCACAGCGGTACCGGGGAGAGAAGACCCACGGAGTCGCGCGCGATTGGACCCTCGCACGCCGCGGGTAGACACCGCACCAGTGAACTCCGACCCCAAGCCAGTCGATCCGGCACAGGGGGCTCCTACACAGCCCTCCGCCACTACCGATGACGTCACGCGCTCAAATAAATACAACAGTGCAGATGGATTTATGGTACAATTGCGCTCGCCCCCTAAAGAAGAACCGGAACGCGGCAAAGCGAAAAGAAGCACCAGTCCCTCGGCGGGGCACAGCGGCAGAAGGCGCGATAGATCTCGGTCTAAATCCAATCGCGATCATCGCGGCGGAGGGGGAGCCCACTCTTCTAAAAAGGACGCCTTGGTTGCCGCTGCTCCGCCCAAACTGACGAAGGAAAGTGGAGGCGCCGACAAGGAGGCTCTGGGGGGGCACGCCAAGGACCCGATGCAGTTCCGGTCTCCGCTCGCTTCCACTGGAGCCGACACGGACAGTCGGACTGGCTCCGGGTACGACCGACCGCCGAACGAGCGTTACCAGCAGCTGCAGCAGGGGAAACGAGACCGGGGAGATAAAACCAGCGGGGGGGGCGGTGCTGTTGCTCGGGGAGGCGGGAAAAAGGGGAGGGGCGGGTTTAGCTCTCGCGCCGGACATCAGGACAGGGAGGGGGGGGATAACCAGATGCCACGGTTGACGCCGGCGATCATCGCGCCGATGATCCAGCCCTCGGACTGTTTGCCGGTGCTGAGCGCCGGCGCGGCGGTTGAAGGTCGCGAGGGGTCGCTCAAGGATATGTTCAGGACCATCGACCCCACCGCTTCACCATTCTGTTAGGATTCAGACGTGAGTGGGATGGTTCGGTGGGCGTTTAGACCTCGGCGCCAAGTTTGAGCCTAAGTCTGTGATACGGTGCTGTTTACTGTGTGCGGAGGAGGTTTGAGGATAGCAATAATCGACGCATTTATCGTCCGCTTTGTATTTAAAGTTTTTTGTGTTTTGTGGACTTTAGAAACGTTGTGGCCAACAGGCCGCGTATACGAATGCTTGTATCAAAGGTACGGGATCAATCAAACTGCGGTTTTAATTTGAGGCTCTGAACATCGAATGAAGGGAATTACTGAAGACGGGAAGGATTTGAATGATGATGCTTAGATCATCACTTACAGGAGATCGGTATTAATGGTTTCCATTATTTGAAATCGCGGAACAAGGCTTATTGGAATCAGTGTTGAAGTAAACTCATTTTTTTGCAAACGTGATGCATGAATTATTGTGTATGGAGGACTTTTGTTGGAAGCTATGCGGACACAAGCCATGGCTGCGTTGGACTATTTGTTGTTGAACATATATAATATATAGCGTAGTAAAATATAAATCGATCTACGTTTTAAATCTTTTGGAATCAACATTATCGTTCATTCTGCCTCGTTATTATGGCGCAATATTTTGATGTTGCAATTTCTCAGTTCTTAAAAGTGACTTAATTCAATCTCGTTGCCTTTTGAGGGTATTTTGATCTTATTATTATTATTATTAATATTATTATTATTGGCCTCAAAAACAGTAATGTTTTGAGTTTATAAAATAATAATGATGTAGTTATAATTCATGTCATTATCGAAACCAGTAGGACTATCATTCTGCGCCCAGGGGGGGTGAAGGAAAGGGTATCATCTTTGTACGCTCTGTTGGAGGGCGAGGAGGGGGGGGTGGAGGGAGTAGAGTCAGAGTCAGTGATCAGAACATACTTGCTCAGTGGGGGGGGGGGAAGGTATCATCTTTGCACGCTATGTGGAGGGCAAGCCTACATAAGACGCTGTAGCCTACATAAGACGGCCACATTACATTACCAAATTACACATTACAATACCACATTACATTATCAGATTCACAAATTACATTACCAAATTACACATT
>JAQIWG010010283.1:0-10099 GCA_034695025.1 Chamaedrilus cognettii
GGCAATAAAAGGGTCATTAGCGTTATGCTAATGACCCTTTTATTGCCTCATGGGCCCCGATGATGAGGGAAGACTATTTAACTAGTTATTAAACTAGTCAACTTATTTGCATGCCATTTGGTGGCAATGTGAATCGTGGCTGGCGGCTTCGCTCACATAAGTTTGAGATTCATGGCAGAATGGACAACGAATTTATTATGGTTGAAATTTGTAACGAAATAGTCTCCCCTTTGGGTCAAAGTCTTCCTCCGTACCTGGTAGCACTAGAAACGATCTCTTTGTAAAAACCAATGATCCGATTGACGTCACATAACAGAAGCTTAGATCGCGCGTACACTAGCTGCACTCTGTTTTAGAAAGAAGGACCTTTTTAGCAAAAACGGAAGTTGATTTGAATTATTAGCAATCACTTTGAATTATTGTGATTCGATGTGTGTAGGTCATGACCCTGCAATTAAGTTGTAGACAGCTGTAATTGGTTTGGCCCGCTGGCCAAGCTCCGCCCCCTTCATCCCCATACGTCTGTCATTGGACTGCCTGTAGTGAGGGGGCCTTGTCCGATTGACCTCAGATTTACATATATATTCTTGGGAAGGATAATCTCTAAACACTTGCCAATTTTCAAACATCTGTGTCAATTTTTATCGAACATTGAGGCAATTTGTAAAAAAAAAATCATTTGACATCAAAAGTTTCAACAACCGAAATAACATCAAAAGTTGCAATAATATATAACATTGACTAGTTTGATAGAATCAAAATGTATGTACATGTTCCAGAGGATACCAGATAGGCCTACTACATGTAACCCTAAGTTTTCGAGCATTTGATCAAAATTTACATGAGAAATGTTGAAATGTTGCCTGTCAAGGGGGGAGGATCTTTGGAGGAAAGATTTTATTTCAGGGCACCGGCTCTCTTGCACTGAACCGGATTGTAATACTAGTAGTCTTTGCTACACATGGTCTTTAAAACTACAGGCCTCTTCCCTCTTCATCGTCGCTGTCTTTCGTAATTGAAGAAGAAGCGAGTTCTAGCGGCATCGAGTCCGATATTTAGCCTACAGTACATGTTTACGCAAGTGAGAGACAAAATAGAAGTAGGAATAAATTCTAGCATTCTAAATTATGCCTTCTTCAAATTTATTATAATTTTAACACGTTGCTGCCATCGTCGGGCTGGTTAGATGGCAGAAAGAGCATCCGGTCTGTAAAAATAAGCTCCAGCAGGCCACGTACAGACAACGACCTTGCGCTCATGGTTCGCCCCAGTGTCATTGAGACAATGTTTGGGTCGGGGCATGTAACGATAGGCGGGCGGTGGAAGGCCGTTAGCTGGGGAGGCATTTTTTTGTCTTTTAGAGAAACCGTGTGTAGCACACAAGGGATATACTGCATGCACTCCGGTTCCGTGCAAGAGAGCCGGCACAGAACCGCTCCCCCTTTTCTTTAGTCCTCTTTTACGACAAGCCTGGGGAGCTCTGGGCTGCAGGCCAATTCTTTGTTCCCCGGCCTGCAGGGGTAAGCTAGGGAGATGGAGGAGCAAGAGTTTGTTTGATGCCTTGTCTCCGAGCTCGGCGTGCAGCGTTTGGTGGACCCATAGATTCGCGAGTGACGGGACCTCTAGAGACTCCGAAACGATATCTCACAACACGTGAAAGCGTGTGTCCGTGGCTGCAGACGTTCTACCTGACAGTGTGCTAGCACGGAAAATGGACGAGAAATACAAAAATTATTACGATGAACGCTGTTTTCCAATAATTCATCGTTATGCCACATAATTCAAAACATTCACTGAAAACTGTTCAAGAAGGCCTACCGTCGTTCAAAGATTTGTGAAAAAACTGAAATTGAGACAATGAACTAGAGGTAAAACTTTAGCACGAAGATGGTGCAAGCAACGCGACAGAGAGCGTACTGCCACCATGCGTGAGATCCATCACCATAATATACATGAAGTCCTACATCCTCTATCGACCCAGATCGATGACACTATGCGCACCCATCCCCAAAAATCCCAATTTTTTGTCGGGGGTTGAAAATCATAACAAGGGGGACTTGACACCTAAAAAATCATTAAAAGTACGGGGGCTAGTGGGTCATATACATCCAATTTTGCCCCTCCGTACCGCCGCCCCCGCAGATTGTGGTCACGCGTGTTGTTCCAAATCGACGTGTGGGTCATATTTGAGACGAAATGAGCCCACGCGTGGGTGACGGGGATGAAATTTTTTCACGTGACCTTACGTGGTCACATTTGGCTCTCATGTGGTCCACATGGGGGGTCATATGTGACTCACATGTGGGTGACATGTTGGTTTTTCCAAATCCACGTGTTGAACACATGCAAGTGACAGGTCACATGTTATCATGTGCAGCACTTGTAGAAATCCAGTGGTTTTTCTATAAGGCTTTTGCTACAGCTTACAAATATTAGTAAACTTGCTGTTTTTCACCGATAAAATTATATTAAAAGTAGGCTAATCAGAAATTGTGACCAGGCCTTCTAAACACTGTGAAGGGCAATGACATTGTGGACGAGCCACATCTTTGCCTGCTCATATCACTGCGTGTCCATGTTCTCTCATCGACAAAACATTTACAAAGTGATGAAATAAATGAAACGAAACATTAAACTGTTGTGTGCATCATAACTAGCATGTTGTTGACTCAAAGCCCAGCCACGAGTGCAGCAGAATCACGCAGAGCGCAATGACTGGCTGTAGCCAGGCCTGGGGTCTGCCTTCAGAAAGCGAGTTAGGGCGCGCCTCGTCCACTATCGAGTAGGCGGGGTGATGGAGTTCGCTCGGATAGGTCCGCTCGTCGCCCTCGTGGGCGTGGTCGTGGGCGTGGTCGTGGGCGGGCAGGCTGGGTCTCAGCGTCACAGGGAGCTCTACAACAGCCGAACACAAGCCGCTGCAAGAGCTAACTACATGTACATGTACAGTACATGTAGCTACTTGAACCTAAAACACATGTAAGCCTACACATACAATGTGGACGTGTATCTAACGGCTACTTGGACTTCGTCACGGAATCGGCCATCCATAGGACATAATAGGAGTGACGTACATGTATGCCTATATAAAGATTGCACTGTAGCCTTTACCATTATAGTATTCATTATTTTAATGGTAACAAAAACTGACGAAATCTTATCTTTTTTCTTTTTTCTTAGTTAGCCTATGAGATTCGACTTCTCACTTGTTTTACACTTGAATCTATAAGGTTGTCAGAGTCTGAGAAGCTTTCGAATTCTCCCCTCCCCTGCTCACCTTACTCGCACACTACATTATGGACACCCGCTCAGTCCACAAACATTCACTCTACACCCACTCACTTTACACCCACCCGTCAGTCAACACCCGCTCACTCTACACCCACTCACTATACACCCACTCACTCAACACCCGCTTGCTCTACACCCACTCACTCTACACTCACTCAACACCGGCTTACTCTACACCCACTCACTCTACACCCACTCACTCTACACCCACACTCTACACCCACTCACTCAACACCCACTCACTCTACACCCACTCACTCTACACCCACTCACTCTACACCCACTCACTCTACACTCACACTCTACACCCACTCACTCTACACCCACTCACTCAACACCCACTCACTCAACACCCACTCACTCTACACCCGCTTACTCTACACCCACGCACTCTACACCCACTCATTCTACACCAACTCACTCTACACCAGCTCACTCAACACCCACTCATTCTGCACCACTTACTCTACACCCACTCACTCTGCACCTCTCACTCTACACCCACTCACGCAACACCCACTCACTCAACACCTTCTTACTCTACACCCACTCATTCTACATTCACTCACTCAACAGCCACTCACTCAACACCCAATCACTCTACACCCACTCACTCTACACCAACTCACTCAATACCCGCTCCATACCCCCACCCCCGCTCACTCTGCACAAGGTCGACGTCAGTGCTGCGCGCAGACACGGCGTTCTCGGCGAACAGTCGGTAGCGTCTGAAGCTCGCCTCGCTCGCGCGCCGCATGAACAGCTGCGTCTCGTGCCGCCCCTCTCCCCGGTCCTACACACACCAGGGGTCACCTCCCTCTTTCCCCCCGGTACTTCACACACCAGGGGTCACCACCCTCCCGCACCCCTGTCCTACTCACACTAGGGGTCACCTCCCTCCCTCACCCCGATCCTACATACACCAGGGGTCACCACCTTCCCTCTCCCCGGTCCTACACACACCAGGGGTCACCACCTTCCCTCCCCCCGGTCCTACACACACCAGGGGTCACCTCCCTCCCTCACCCCGGTCCTACACACACCAGGGGTCACTCCCTCCCTCACCCCGGTCCCACACACACCAAGGGTCAGCTCCTTCACCCCGGTCCTACACACACCAGGGGTCACCACCCTCCCTCACCCCGGTACTACACACACCAGGGGTCACTTTCATCCCTCACCCCGGTACTACACACACCAGAGGTTTCTGGGTAACATAATTCTGATGGATCAATAATGATATAAAACTATCATGATCTAAATAGTAGTTTTTAATTATTTCTCACAGAATTCGCTAGGTCATTACAATTAAGTGAGCAGAGCTATACTACTTATGAGTTAACAGACACTTCGGAGTCTAGCCGTTCCGTATCAGACTGATATTCAAATCTGCAATACCACACGAGAGTGCATCGCAATTACTGCGATGCAGTTTGAGCTTTTGTATCGCAATCGACCCCAAAGTGCATCGAGAACTGCGATGCGACACCGCTTATCCATCCCCGCATGTACATGAATCCTGGTCGGTCAGAGCAATTGCGAAGGATGGAGGCGTGCCACTAGCCACGGCGTGGACTTGTGCGTTACGTCGACGGCTGTGGGGGGCGGACGTCAAGGCTTAGGACTAAGCGACATTGTGAGTGCTGACCACTCCAAGTTCAGCCGTATACAGAGGATTTCCACACTCCATTCAGCCAGATATGTCTACACATGTGCACGCCACAAGGGACTAGCTACACGCGGTACAGATTGCAGCCACAAGTGTAGTCTATACACTCAGCGCAGCGCGCACGTACAGGGGCAGGGACTAGCTGTTAACTGTATCATCTGTATGTAGTCTGCACTCTGTAGAGCGCGCACGTACATGTACAGAGGCAGGGACTATATGCATTCATGTAGCTGCATGCATACAGTCTGTAGAGCGCACGTATTAAGGCAGGGGACTAGTTATATAGTCTATACTGAGTGCGGCAAGTTCTGCTGACCGTGACGAGGGTCCAGTATTCGTCGCGCACCTGCCCCTCGCTGACCGCCGTCCCGTTCACGTCGATGACCCAGAAGAGCGCGCTGACTCCGGGCCGCGCGCGCACCGTACACGCCACGCGCGCGTTCAGCTCACCCAGGTACGCTTGCGCAGGGGCACAGGACAATATGGGACCGTCTGCACGCGCAGGACACACACCACTCCACACTCCAAACTTCTTACTTCATACATAACATCCCACACTTCACACTTCCCACTTCACACGCCACACTTCACACTCCACATTCCACACGCCACGCCCCACACTTCACATTTCACACTCAACACTTCACACTCCACACGCTACACCCCACACTTCACACTCCACACTCCACACACGACACTTCACAGTTCACACTTCATACGCCACACCCCACACTTCACTACCCCACCCTTCACACGCCACACCTCATACGTCACATTCCACAACCCATACTTCACACAATCTTGTTAATGTTTTTAAATGATAGTCTATGCAATTTTAAATTGAGGCCTATTTCGATTAAAGCGCTAAAGATTTAGACTCGATTTCATAGACGTTCCTCAACTCCTACCTCGACTCCTACCTCGACCTAGAAAGACAATTGAACAGCAGCCCATAACTGCCATTCAAAAAAGATTTTTTTGCCTACTCCATTTGAATTAATATACCACGTCGTTAAATGAACGTGACGTCATAGATTTAAAGGAAAATGGTTTTCTGTTTTCACTGATTTAAAATTATAGTGATTTCTTGTGGAAAAAAATTTGTGCCTTTAAAATTTTCAAATAAATCGAGAGTTTTTTCAAAGGGCAGTTATAGGCTGCTCTTAAATTGTCTTTCTAGGTTGAGGTAGGAGTCGAGGTAGAAGTTGAGGAACGTCTATGAAATCGACTGTTAATCAAGTACAACTCGGCCAACGGACTAGTAGGTATAACGGTGTAATGTTACAGAAAGTGTCATGCTGCATGCTCCTTAATTGCTGGATCCAGCAGCTGTGGCGCTAATCAAATGGATTCCCCAAATTAAAAGGAGGAGAAACCCGCACCTCAAAAAATGTCAAATGGCATATTTCGGCCTAAAGATGACTTGATTTTGAGATGGCACGGTGCTTCACAAAGAATTCGAGAAAAGACGGCGGGGAGGGGCGCTGGTTGTAGAAGGGATGAGAGAGGCGCCAGTTGTAGAAGAAGAGGGAGGGGAACTGAAAAGAAGAGGGGCGAGGGGGCAGGGGCGCCAGGACGGGAGGAACAGGGGATGCCAGATCGTGCAATGTGGCGTCCACGGCTTCCCGCACGCCCCGCATGCCCCGCATGCCCCGCACAGCCCTCCACAGAACCCCGACTGATCGTCTGATTGCCACCGATTCTTCGATGAAGGCGCTTATTGACGACGCGTGCGTGGGATGAGTGCTAACGACAGACGCACAGAGACTGAGGCGTCGTGCACTACAGAGTTCTGAGAGCGAGCGTATAGCATAGAGCGCGGGACTGATTGGAGAATCACTCATAATGGTCAACGTGCTTCAGATTATGATATTACGGTAAATCGCCTTGAAACTTTAGACAGCGTGCTAGTGGCAAGAACGCTATTAATTACTTAAAACTGCGGCGCGCAGGAAGAAGTTGTTCTTATTTTCTACGTTTGTCAGTGGTTCAAGACATAAATATGACAGATTATGTACTTCAGAAAAATTTGTAAGTGTGCTAATTAAATTGCATACAAATTGTGCACGCGGCCCAAAGCAAATACAAAACTATTTCATGCCTGTTGATTGTTGAAGCGGAGTGATTTGTTTTGTGCCTCAAAATCGTTCACGTCCTGATGTGTCTGGCCAAGCAAGGGTTGGGAAATTTAAGGTTGGGAAATTTAAGGACCATGGATAGTAACAAAGACTATTACACTCCGGTTCTGTGCAAGAGGGCCGCCACAGAACCGCTCCCCCTTCTTTGGTCGCCTTTTACGACTCGCCCGGGGAGTTCTGGGCTGTCGGTCTGTTCATTTTTCCCCAACTTGCTAAGATGAGTAAGAGTGGTACGCGTACACTGGACAGTGACGGTCGCGCTGCAGTTGCTGCTGCCCAGCCCCGACACGCTCGCGACGCACGTCAGCGCGCGCGCGTCGTCGTCCGCCGTCAGCACAAGGCGGTCTGTCCAGCGTTCCGTCTGGTGCACCATCAGCCGCAGACCCTTCGTCCCTGCACGGACCACAGCGGACTGTCAAACCATGCACGGACCACATCAGACCGTCAGACCACGCACGGACCATAGCTGACCGTCCTGATCATGCACGGACCACAGCGGACCGTCAGATCATGCGCGGACCACAGCGGATCGTCAGAAATTTGACGGACCAGAGGGCATAACGAACATTCTACGGACTACAGCAGATTAGATACAATAGAGAACAAGTAACACAGCGGAGAAATCCGAGTTTTATGGGACACTTTTGACAAAATTGTTCCTCCTGCGCACTTACTTCGAAGCCTAAAAACTCCAACCTGGCCTATATAATGTTGCCCATACGCTAAACTAGAATGAAGCTGGGAAGTGATCTGAGCAGGAAAGTGAAAAAGAGGATTATGTAGGCAGTGGTTTGGTGGCATTATACTGCACTGAAACTTGGCCACTCAAGAAGGAGGACATCAGAAGAATAGAAGCATTTGAAATGTGGATATGGAGAAAAATAGAGAAGATTAGGTGGACAGAGAAGGTAACAAATGAGGAAGTATTGAGGAGAGTGTGGAAAACAAGGACTATGATCGAAATGATAGTCAGAAGAAAGAAAAACTGGATTTGACATGTAATGAGAGGAGAGTTTGTTGCGAGAGGTGATGAAGGGAGGACTGGAGGGCAAGAGAGGACCGGTAGGCCACGTACCGGTATGATGTATGCAGAGATGAGAGAAGGAACGAAGATCGGCTAGGGTAGAGGGTTTGGACACCAAAGACCTACCATCTGGCAGAGCACTGAAGAGACAGAGATAAGCTAAACTACATGCATTCGTTCCAAATTGAACTTCAAAGGTTTTTGAGAAGTTTCGCTTTTTCGGATGATCCTCAGCTGCACTTGTAGGCCTAACTTAAATGAATGAACATGTAAGCAATGCAACATGCAACTTACTGGAGTTGACACACCTCGGCTCTGAATGTTGCAGGACTGTAAGGGCTTATTTAAACGTTAAAGGAACAGACTAAATTTAGAAACTAAATACATATTTTGTCGGTCATGCTACAGGCTGAGCTCAAAATTAGGTCCTGCGTGGGTGGGCTGGTTCATATCTGGGCTCAGGCCTCGGCCTGACCCTCGCTAGGCCTGTTATAAAAATGGCCTGATTGCAGGTACGCGTAGCATGTATTTATCAGTCAAATAAAATGCGCTAAGAAAGGGTGTTGCTTAACTTGTTCTGCTCGCCTTCAAGGGAAAGCTTTTCGCTTCCACTACTACATAGGCGGTTGACGACAGGAAGAACCCCCCTGCTCTCTCTCTCTCCCCTCCCCCCCTACTACGGGCCTGAGGGCGTGGGAGCTGGCGCACATCGAGCGTGACTCGAACGCTTTGATTGGCGCTCGTTCTTCGATCGCTCATTGACGCGCGGTCGTGCACGGGAAGAGTTAGCGGCCAAGCACTGAGCGCGCCACGTGCGATCAAAGAGGATTAACAGCTGTGTGACCGGCGGTACGGACGTCTCCTGAACAATTGTTGTCCGCATAGTGCTCAAAGAATCGCCACAATGGAGATTGCTCAATTTGGGTGTATACATGTCTGGCACGGTATGCCTGAATTCACGCCCGTCTAGTTATGACTTGTTATGTGGGGCTAAGCGTGATCTCGCAATGAAAACTGCTCTTGCATCTGGTTGCGAAATCGAGAGCATTGCGAATTATGATGGGACATCGCAGCTCACAGCATTCAACAATGAAGTGTACTTTCAACTCATTTGCCTCATTTTAGCATCTTACAATTCAACTCCGTTGTGGGTAGCCACTGTATTGATGAATTGTTACACGAGCACATTCATGCAGTACGCAACAGCAGGCCTAGGCCTACTGCAAACTTACCTGAAAACATTCTGAGAGTAAATTTATATATCACATGTTGCGTGTAACCTGAAGCTGAAGTGAGCCACGTACGCGCATAGGGGACAGAACTTCAAAGAAGACCCTGTTGAGCTTGACTCTAGTCTACAATAGCATAAGAAGCGTTAAATGAATGAGCCAATACGTCTCGATCGAGCCAGCGCGCTCGAGCCAGCGCGGCACTGCTCGAGCGACCACTAGCGAGTCGGCGAGTTGGCGCGAGCTCGGGTTGCTACATAAATCTCGACACCGATCGGAGAATTCTCCATCCCACAATAAACAGATCGGCGCTCTGTAAACAAGCGTCCTTATCAGCTGCGCGCCGTGCGGCCGCTGGTGCTGCTCCGCTAGCGCGCTGGAGGGCAGCACACGCTGGAGGGCAGCGCACGCTGCATCCAGCAGCAGGTGTCCGATTCACGCACGGCACAACCATTGACTCAATCATTGCGGATGTTGTTTCCACAACAGGCTTTGATATTGTGAACGAAATATTTGAAAATTTTGACAACGGCATAAATATTTAAAGTTTGTTATCAAGTTACCGTGGTCACGGTAACACTTATATAGGGATGGCGTGCTCGCCTATAGTCCTGTTGTTGTTGTTGGGGCTGTTGTTACATGGGAGAGATAGGAATTTTTAAGGAAGATGGATCATCTTTCTCAATATTCATCGCTTTCGTTTGAAATTTGTACCATAAGATAGGGAATTCAACAGACATGCGGCCTGTGC
>JAQIWG010010284.1:0-10099 GCA_034695025.1 Chamaedrilus cognettii
CAACACCCCTCCCTACCCCCTGCACGCCCCCAGCCTCACTCACTGCTGCTTATTTATGTTGCGGGGGCAGTCCCGTGGGTCCTCCCCCGGGTACTCATTGGGATGAAGCTGCATCGAGTACGGATAGAATATCTGCATCACCTGCAACAATGAGGTGAACAACTGACCAATCAGCAGTGAGCAATGTGGATCAATCAAAAAAAACATCAACTCGTAAAATGAGGTCAGTCAAACGCACCTAATAAGCGTGCTGCTCTTCAAGTGACAAAGCAATTCTTTGGATCAATTAATTCCAACAAAATATCAAACAACACACTTGTACTAAAGAACTTGAACACAAGCACTAGCACACACTCTAAGGCTGTTTCCAACTACTACCTACAAACATCAAGAATGATAGTTTAAATAACAATAATGCGATTCAATGAAGAACAATACATATAAAACTCAGTAGTGGCTCAATTCAACAATTTGGGCGTTTCAATCCAGCTTCACGATCTGACATCATAACAATCATATCCAATCACGCGCTTATATCCAGGATTTATTTCACGCAATACGATTGATTGAGAGCACCCTAATCTCGAATCCAGACCTTAATAGGTCCCCGACGACGCCATTAGGCAACAAAACGGACTCAAAACTCACCATTCTTATTATAAATATACAATAAAAAGTCCAGTCTTCATTAAAAATAGTCAAATGAGTGCGAGCACAAGTAACTGTACACAAGAAAAAAATAAATAAAAAATAATAAAATAAAATAAAGAACAATATGTTTCAAATGCATTGCTCTAAGATTCAATTAATGAGCATTGAATGCGGAGTGACAGACGAGGCAGAAGTCGATGGAAGCGACGATGTCGTTGAGCTCAGTCGAGTAGAAGTCGTGGCTGAAGATGAGTAATGTCTGGTCCATGTCAGTCGCCTTGCGCAGAGAGTCGACGAGATATCTCAGGTACTCCGTCCGGTTGTGCACCTAGCGACAGGCAACAAGAACCAGTAACAAGAACAAAGAACAGGCAACAAGAGTCAACTGAATTAGTAATGTGCAAAATGCAGCAAAAAGTAACACCAGCAAAAAAGTCAGGAATACAAAGCAAGAACAAGCTATAGGAGTAAAACGCATCGTAACCTGAGAAATCTGCGCGTTGTTGTACAATTACTAGTCTCTAGAAATTTCTCAACTAGCGACTGCTTTGCTAACGGAAGATAAACTATGATTCCAGAAATATTGTGTCCTGTTGACCCACAAGAAGCTGAGATGTCCAATGAACCAGAAATATTCATAAAATGTATATGCATGGTTTCACAGACATGAGACAGTCATGGAACGTTCGTCAAAGCTTTCTTTACCTGCACGACAATGACGACAGAAGTCTCGCTCGATATCAAGTCAAACTTGTCGAGGTTGCGGATCGCTTGTCGCCGATTCACCTCCCATGACACCCGGCGAATATCCGACAGATTTTGGTACCTTGGCAGCGCCCCCAGCCCACCTCCCTCTAGCCCCCCCCATGTCAAATTTCTTGATGCGTTCCCTCTCCCTTCGACCCTCATCCGATCTTCGCTCAATCTCACCATCATCTCATTATGACTAAGCCGCGCGTTGTCTAGCGACCGCCACTCGTTGAACAAATTAGGAGCACTGTGATTGTGCCCGATACCTGCGATTGGCCAAAGACTTGCGTCCTGGCTGCTCGAGCTCTCTGATTGGTCAGCTTCCCGCAGCAGAAAGTTGATGTTCATGAGAACAAAGAAGAGTGAGGAGACGAAAAAGATGATCTTGATCAGACGCTTGGGTGTCGGGCGCATGGCGGTGATGGATCCCCAGGGCAATGGTGGGTGTCCTAAAAAAGTAGAGGGCCCATCGGAGAATGGAGGCGCCTAGGCAAGAGGAGGGACATTTGGGTAACGATGGAAAATGGCTCCGAATAAAAGGTATAGACGTCTCTCGCATGAGACGTCAGAAGAGCTGGAACACTTCGAGAAGCAATGAAGCGGGACATCCCGCTGAACAGGGGGCCGAGATGTGTGTGACGATAAGGGCCACCCGGTGATGGTCAATGCTTAAACAAAAGTAGATTGCATGCAAAATTTTTATCAAGCATGATGTTACTCGATTACAAAAAATCATCTACATGTAACAACATGACTAACATATAAGCTAGTATATTCGGTAATTTGTATGAATAAAATGATTAAAATTAATTAGTATTCAAATTAGACCAAACCAGTTACTTACGGCATGTCCGGATTGTTCGCCTTTCGCTTTTTCGGCCTTTATATTATGCTACATTACGGCAATTACTCTGCACTGATTAGTTCAGATAAATATAAAACAACACAAGTAATCACCACCATACGCTAAAATGCCGGATATAGCACCGTAACAATGGTAAGGAGAACAATTCTTATGCAGTTTCAAAATTTATTAATAAGATTTATAATAACCATTTTTTACACTTTTTACATTCTATTCAGTTCCATTTTGTTAAATCCGACAACTAGCGAGAGATTTATCGCACAACGTCTTCAACGCGAATTTCTATTTACATGTGCGTTAGATTGGGACTGGGATAGATACTTTTAACGGTACTTTAGGGTTAGTTTTAGAGCTGGTAGCCTAGTAGCTAAGTTTGGGTTAGAGCTTGGGGTTAAGGTTGGGGTTGGATTTTAAACAAATTGTGTCGTAAATGCAAGTATGAGCTTGATGTATTTGCCAATTTTAGTGCTTAAAATATAGTGTAAGCACTAAGATTCAACACAAAATACACTGCAAAGGCTGCTCAAGCAGAACTTAAAAACAAACCGGTAAGACTTAAACCAAGCTGGAAAACTGCTTTGTCGCTAAAAAAGAAAATATGGTACTGTCTTTTATGTTACTGCCTGCCTCGAGATCGGTTCAACAGATGGGTCTTAGTATTGGGTTAAGACAGTGGTCCTCCCAATGGGTTCTATATAGCGATGGGTCCTAGCGATGGGTCTGTGGGTCTAAGAAGCTGCTGCACATCTCCCTATCCCTCACATCCCCCCAACCCCCGTTGATTCTTGGCGTAAACCGGCTCACACGCCGGAGCCCTCCCACCACAAGCTCGGAGGGGTGAAGAAACAGGCGGTTGGTCTCGAGCAAGAACTCGATGGTCCTGACCCGGTCAGCAGCATTGCAGTTGTTGGCGCTGGAGTGCACACCACTACAAGACCACGAGCAGGTTGAGCTGCAGTCAATAAAACGGGTGTTATCTACGTGAACGTGTAATCTATTGGAACAAATGTTCAACAGCAAATTGCTCTATTATCTTCATAATCATAGCACCGTGACTGAAACATCTAAATAAAACATGATTGATGATTCACAGAAACTATGAGTTTTAAAAGAAGGTAAAGTATGCTGACTCTAGGAAGGCCGAAATGGTCTATAGACTGCGAAATAGCAGAACATGTTCTAGAGCCACTACCACCATGATCACTTTGTACCGACATTTATATATTTGCTACCACAAAACACTGGCATCAGTGGTCTTTCCGTTTTTCGACAGGCCAGAGAAAGTTTTTGTAACATTATATCGACCAAATCTTGATCTTTTATTGTATCACTGGTCATTTATTGCATCGCGTTCAGTGGAAATTAATTTTCGTTTCTATAAATGGAGGCAGTGTGGCGAGACCATTCTCCGATGTGGAAGATGCGAGGAGACACCATGGCCATGACGCGCAGCTTGGACGGCATGCACCTCAGGCTAGTGTGATCGAGGGACCAGTCCCAGTTGTAGTCGTCATAGCGACAGAACGCCTGCACCCAACAGTCACATGGTGCAGGGACCAGTCCCAGTTGTAATCGTCATAGCGACAGAACGCCTACACCCAGCAGTCACATGGTGCAGGGACAAGTCCCCAAAAAGTTGCCACTGGCACATCGTGGCAACTTTTTCATAGTTTGATATTTTTGCACAATATTCTCACGGTTTGTAGCTAAGATAACTCAACACAAAGTATTGAGGGGGAGCGGTTCTGTACGTGACCCTCTGCACAGAACTGGACTGTAGCCTATACTAGTCTTTGTTACTACACACGGTCCTTGAACTCTCAAAAACCCCAACCATCTCCCGCGAGTAACCCAGTCGCGTGTAGATAATTATATAAATGCGCGACCTCGGTGCAGGCCCTGATCTGTTCCCAGGTCTGTCTGGTGAGTGCCATGCCCATGTTGTGTTTGGACGACACCCAGTCCATCATCTCCACCTGCACAATAAACAACTAACCGCCTTTTTGTAGTTTATTCTGCTAATGTCCATCTTTTCATATGGATTTGATGTTTTGCGCCCTGATGAGCACTGCTGGAACTGGCTTTTAACGGCCGAATGGCATTTCTGCAACCAATCAAATAAATAGTTATCTGCACGTTTGTTAGCAACTAGCGACACTTGTGTGTCTAACAGCCTTGCTCAAGGGCCTCTAACACATGGTTTCATAATTTGCCGCGTCGGGACTTGAACGCGGGTCTCAGGGACTCGCGTCTGACGCCATGCAGCCTGCACACTAAACATTAATTGAATGCTGTCTGTCAAATGCAACAAACAAGCACCACGAGACTGAAGCGAAATAGAAACCTTCTGCGTGATAGAGAGGGGAAATTCGTAGTTAACGGACTGCGTGTAGCATGGAGGATTATTACAGTCCGGTTTTGTGCAACAGAGCCGTCACAGAACCCCTGTCCCTTCTTCAGCCACCTTTTACGACTATCCTGGGGAGCTTTCGACTGCAGTCCAATTCTTTATTCCCCGGCTAGCAGGGGGTGTGTGGTAGCGATATTAACGTAAAGAGATGTACCTCAACCACTGCGGCAGACACCAGGTTCGTCTTATTCTATCGGCTTATTCTATTTCCTCATTTGCATTATTATTATTGTTAGTTTTCATGCACTAACTACCTAGGGTGCCTGTGTGAAATAATGATCTGTAATAGGGGTCTGTTCCTTTAAATCTTTCTGGGGCCCGATGATTAGAAGTCCCTTAATGACGAAGGAAAAGCTTCCAGATAACATAAAATGTAACTCGAAGGCCTACTATTTGTAAAAAGCAAGCCAAGCAGTGAGCAGCAACGCCTCACGTCCACTGCGGATATTATAAATAGTGGCAAAATATAAATTGCATCATGAGGATGCCTCACCCGCGCTGAGACACTATTTTCATAAGTTGGAGTCTTGTCGTACATTCCCAGGACGATGGCACCGCAATCTACACATACCCTGCAGCAGAGAAAAACGTTATGATCATTATTTTATTCCAAGCAACTGCTACCAGTCATTGTAGTAGATGAACATTACAAAGTTGAAAGCACTGTGTCTGAACATTATCATTAGAAAACAACCAAAGAAATCGTCTGATCGGAGAGAAAATAGACCTCACCGCATGATCAGGCTACCTATTTCTGATAGCCTGACCTAGTGTTAGTCACTTGCCCTAGTTGTGAGCGAACCGACCTAGTTTTAATTCTGTACATCATTCGGAGGATTGACACAAAGTCCTCAGCCAGATAATGGTCCTCCTCTATAAACAGTATCGGTCCGTTGAAGTACCTCGTCACGTCAAGGAAGTCAAACACGTGGTTGATCTACACACACGCACGCACGCACGCACACACGCACGCACGCACGCACGCACGCACGCACACACACATCAAGGAAGTCAAATGCTTGGTTAATCTACACATCACACCTGTTATCTGCACGCGTTGTTTGATCTACTTGCGTCGCGTACACACAACATCAATCTACGCTTTAGCGACAAACAATCGAACACAAAGATTTTGTTTCAAGCTGATTGAACACAAATAACCTAAACCAGTCAGTCAGTATACATGTACGTCAAACCAGCAGCGCATAGTGCCCAAATGAACCATTAAAACTCTCGATGATCATCAGATGACGCAACGAACGAGCGAACATTAAATATCAGGATATAGTACAAGTCATAAAATAAAAAATGTTCACAGTACGCGGCAAGGCCGCTTACTCTTTATCAAGTGCATTCATTTGGATTCGGCACTCCTCAGTCTTCGTGCTGAACTGCTATACACATTCTGCGTGTTTGATCGCTTGTAGGAATTTAAAGCTTAAAAAAAGATTCGCACAGTTAAACTAACGATCAGAGCAGACCTTCCAGAACCAGTGAAGCTTGATTTGTGAGTACTTCGCTTGGCGATAATGACCGAACCTGTCTTGGTACATCAGGTTGAGACATCCCATAGCCATCGCTCTGCGCACACAGTGCACAGCAGATAGTATGTAGGCCTAAGGGGATAGTGCACAGCTGCATGATATTACTTATGCATCCACTATCAGATTGAGTGCACAAGAATGCCATGTACTCTAAGTTTACCAATGTTACATGTATGAAAGAAATAGCAGATTTCTGAATAAAAGAGTACATTTCGGATGTAAAAATAGCATGAGAAATATCTCTTCGATGAAAGAATCTTAACTTTCAAAATTAAGTATAAAGAATCACTTTCTGGAAGCAAAAGTACAGACTTCAGTCATTCTCAAAAAGTGCAGATCTAGTCGGAAAATCTGCACACAGTAGAAGCACTGTACTGACCGAACATGACATTGTGGCATGCATAGAGGCCTATGCTAGATCCTAACCTCAGCTTGTTATTATAAACAAGCTGTTAGCTTGTTAGCATGTATCGTCACATACCCAGCCCCCCTCACTCACAGCTGCTTGCTGACATTGGGCGGACAATCTCGTGGATCAATCTGGGTACTACCCCGTTTACGGCACTACTTCATACCCCCCTCAGCCTTACGATACTATACTCCTCTTAGGGTACAACCACTCAGGGTACTCACCTCCCTCAGCCTCGGGCTACTTACCTTCAGAGTATTAACCCCCGTCAGGGTACTAGGCTAGCTACGGGTGGGTGCACTCCCTTCAGCCTCAGGGTAGTACCCTCCTTTAGGGTAGAACGCCCCCTCAGAGTACTACTACCCACCCCCTCAGCCCCAGGATACCACTCACTGCCGTTTGCTGACATTGTGTGGACAGTCCCGTGGGTCCTCCCCCGGGTACTCATTGGGATGAAGCTGCATCGAGTATGGATAGAATATCTGCAGCACCTAAAAATATGAGGTCAACAACGGACCAATCAGCAGCGAGGAATGTGAATCAAGAGAGAATACGTGTTAACTTCATTAACGAGGTCAGTTATACACACACGCCCAATAAGCAGAGTTAAGCGTGTAGGCGTGGTACTCCAAAATGACGGTTTCCTCTACTGAACTTGTACATGAACCAATAGTAATGACAAATGATAAAAATATTTATGTGCTTAAACAAAGCACAACATGTTTCAAATTTCACTACTTTGATTCAATTAATGAGCATTGAATGCGGAGCGACAGACGAGGCAGAAGTCGATGGAAGCGACGATGTCGTTGAGCTCAGTCGAGTAGAAGTCGTGGCTGAAGACGAGCAGCGTCTGGTCCATGTCAGTCGCCTTGCGCAGAGAGTCGACGAGATATCTCAGGTATTCCGTCCGGTTGTGCACCTAGCAATAGGAACCAGTAACAAGAACAAAGAACAGGCAACAATAGCAAATAAAGAGAAATAACCAGCAGCAAG
Source organism: Chamaedrilus cognettii (assembly GCA_034695025.1). Lineage (NCBI taxonomy): Eukaryota > Metazoa > Annelida > Clitellata > Enchytraeida > Enchytraeidae > Chamaedrilus > Chamaedrilus cognettii. The sequence goes on from JAQIWG010010284.1 coordinate 7,626, forward strand.
AGTTGAGCAGACCACACAAGCACAAATCACTGCGCATCGGGCAATTGTCTACTTAGCGTATCACGATGAACAGCATCCTTACAAAACGCTGACGATATTTATTTGAAAAAACTTGGCACTGTATTACATCAACTGCTGCACCGTGCGATGAGCAAACAGTAGGCTATACTGCCAGCTAGGCTACACCAAGGGAATCACTGAATGCAGTGAATGAAGGACCCTATGTGGCTTGGTCCAGTAGGCGGAGCTTCGTTCAGTATAGGCGGAGTTTTATTCAACAAGGATCAAACACTTTCAAAAATTAACTAGGCCTACTAATCAATCTCCTAAATTTCTCAGTCAAATAAGAATGAATTTTAATCGTGATTGACTACAAATATTATAATAGCCCTCACATATAACGTGACATATCTAACGCGTTACAAGCAGCCGTAGGCCTACATGTGTACCTGTACGACAATGACGATCGCTGCCTCGCTGGACACCAAGTCAAACTTGTCGAGGTTACGTATCGCTTGTCGTCGATTCACCTCCCACATCACTGACGCCATCCAGCGGCCTTGCGACTGATCGGCGAAGTTTGTCAGATGGGCGTGCAAGATGACGTTGATGAGGACCAGAAGCGAGCAGATGATAACGGTGAAGAAGGCGATCTTCAGCAGACGTGTCAATTTAGGGTGCATCACTGTGAAGGAAGATAGAGCCAGTGACTATGGCTAATTGAACAGCCTCTATAGTGAAAGTTCATGTCCGTACTCTTGAGAGTAAGAGAACGAGTCGGGAAGGAAAGGGGGTAGGGGATGTTGACGGTGATTTTGAGCAAGACTTGCGAAGCGTTGTTGTTTCGCTTATTTTCATAGACTAGTCTTCCTATGCACAATCAAATCGCCTCCAGAATACACAATCCAGCACGCCCATGCAACTTTTTAGGAGACAAAATTGTTCAGGAGAGTATTTTTAAACTTTGGACACTAATCAGCGAACCGCATATTAGCCAAACAGTGTTTGTAAACATTCTTAATTAAGAATGTTCAATTCTAAGTTAGTCGTCGGTATTATATTTTTTAAATTCTAAGCATAAGTATTAAAAAAATTGTTTTCTAGGTCACCTGATGAAAAATTGCCCATAGCTGTTTTGTCCGCACGTGTACAAACGTTTAGTAAAGGAAGCTGGACATAGATGTGCGTCCACCACACACATAGCTGGGTTGTGCACAAACTTTATACACATCGAAGAGTTGCCTCAGGTGACGTCACTCATCAATGTCCATTTATCATGGACATAGCTGTGTGGCGCACAGTTTATATCAGCCCAGAGCTGTCTGCCGGGTGTGCATCCTCAACAATTTTATCAGTCATTTTTAATAGTAAGCTGACACAATCAGTTAACATTAAAAATGACTGATCAAAATTGTTGCTGATATTTAACTGATACAGTCTAGGTTAATGTATAAGCATAGATAAAAGTGTGCGCATACGCGTGCGCGCACACTTTAAACTTGCCGAGACAAAAGTGTGCGCGCACGCTTGCGCGCACGCTTGCGCACACACTTTTTTCTTAGCAGCCCCAAGGTGTACGAGCACGCGTGCACGCACACTTTGTCCCGGCAGCTTCAAAGTGCGTGCGCACGTGTGCACTTTGGAGCTGCCGAGACAAAAGTGTGGGCGCGCACGTGCGCGCACACTTTTGTCTCGGCAGCTCCACTGTAAGCAAACAACACAACTCATCCAAGTGCCCTGGCAATGGACTTAGCTGTTGTATGCACGCCAGATTCTTAGCGCCTTTAGCCGAGTAAGGCTTGCATACAACTCAGCCAGCTGCGATAATGCGACACAGCTGGTTTGCGCATCAAGAATGCTCTCGCTTTTCGTTGATTTCATTCAGAGCGATGTAGCTGTGTAGCTGTGGGGACACAGTTGAATAGAGCTCCAGGCTTGCGATGCCTAAGATCGAGTTCATCTCTTCAAAATTTAGTTGTGTACCACTCATGCACATATAGCGTGACATATCTAACGCGTTACAAGCACCCGTAGGCCTACATGTGTACCTGTACGACAATGACGATTGCTGCCTCGCTGGACACCAAGTCAAACTTGTCGAGGTTACGTTTAGTTGCTTTGCTCTTGTATAACTTTTCATTTCATGGACAATTGGACCTACATGTACATTAGGGTGGGTCTAAAAATAAAAAAAATTGTTTTCAGATTTCTAATAGGCACCAAAAGTTGCCTTATGATATGGATTGAAAAAAGAAAAAATTTGAATTTTTTATGACCACGTTTTCCGTCTCCACCGGAAGGTCAAAGTTATGAAAATTTCTATTTTTTCATGAAAATTTTAGCTTTTTATCCAAAAAAAAAATCCAAAAAGTATCTAATGTACCATGTAATATACCTCTAGAAAGGTCATTTTATTATGAGTCTAAAGATGTCTTGAGTGACGTAATATTCCAATAACTGACTGAGTTGTGAAG
>JAQIWG010010285.1:0-10099 GCA_034695025.1 Chamaedrilus cognettii
GGACCTTGTGTTAAATTATCTCAGCTACAATCCCTGAAAATTTCAAGGAAATATATTTACTTTTGGCCGAGTTATCACGAATTCGCTAGGGGATTGTTTTTTTATGCCCCACTCTGTACATGTTTATCATCCATGATTTATATGCAAGTTAATGATTTATCGAACACGGAAGGTGTTGAGGTATCAAAAACGCCCGTTCATCTACATAGCGCTCGCAGATATTCATTCCCCTCTATCAACTGCTCGTAGGCCAGTGCTACTCAAAGTGGTGGTCCGCGGACCGCCGCCGGTCCACGGACCACCTGCAGCCGGTCCGCGGCGAGCTTGGAGATAAATGGGTCAAATTCTCTCCTTGGATAAACAATTGAGACATCCCATGCCGTCGGACTGTGAAGTGTAGTTACACATGTAAGCATGATACTCCTACTGAGGGTCAAAAGACGCTTGAAAACTTGTGACAGTATCTTTGTCAAATGTCAAGAGATTATAAGAATACTTCCACTGTTTTAATTTAGGCTAACATATTTTCAGCAATATTTTTACCTCAACACGCTACAATCGTCTTGGCTCCTAGGCCTATAGAAGATTTAACTAAGAAGCTGCAGCGCAAAAACTGTCTAGTCTCGAGTATGAACTAGACCTGTCCATTATTAATTTAATTATTTGAAAATGGTTACATCACTTAGGCCGAGTTGTTCAATAGGGAGTTATTTGAACCATAGTTGAACGATGCAGGATTATTTGAATAACTCCCCAATATTGGCGTATTATGCAAACAATCCTGGATCGAATTTGAGAAATTTGATTGGATCGTGACGTCATTTTTATTCTATGATTATTTAAAATCAAATAACCCTCGATTGAGCAACTGGGCCTAAGCCTCATTGCTCTTCATAGCCTTTCTCTGCAGATCGCGTAATGCAAAGTTTACAAAAGAAGTAATTTAATTCACTGTATTGAAACCCATGTGGCAGATCGATATAAAGGTATATACCATTTGTATAATGTATATGACGTTTTTATATGACATTCTGTTTCACCAAGTTATAACCAACACTAGTGATTCAATCTATCGGCAACAGGCTTCACCATAAACTCGCTTGCTCCTTCTCAGCGCCAGTTTTCTTCGCAGCTACCTCACCAATCTGCACTTTCCTTCCCGCTGCAACTCCCGACGCAGCTAACCCTGCGCCTAACCGCACTTTTCTCACACCGACTGCGGATGCATCAAACCCTGCCGCAACCCGATTCATCGATGCTCCACCAGCACTCAACGAGAAGCCTGATTTGAGCAGCGCCACCAAGCTAACCGAAGCATCCTCCTCATCGGTGACCTCTGATTGTTCCCCCCCGGCGCGCGCGGACTCAAACTTCACCCAGCGATAGTCCGCACAGCGCCGTGCCCCCACACAGCTCTGAATGAGGTGCTGCACCGTCGCGTGCGCAAGTCCAAAGAACTCCACCCCCCGGGGCTCTACGGGCACCGTGCCCTGCCCCCAGGACGCGTTGATCGCCTCGAGCAGTGCGCCATGACACTGCGCCGGGGTCGCACCGGCAAACACCACGCCCGGAGCATCCTCTGGGGAGATCTCAAACCGAGCTCCCGACACGCCCCCGTCCTTGACATTACATGTATAGAGGCACGTTGGGAGGGAGGAGCACGGGGCAGAGTTTTGGTTGATTGACAAGTATAACCGCGTGCTGCAGAAGCCGACGGGGAATATGTGGTCCGGGGTGTGGTACCCCGGCTGAGCGACGATGCGACCGAGGCAGTAAATGACCAAATCACCGAGCTCGATCGGAAAAACCGGCCTTCCTGCCGCGTCCAGAGGAATTGACGTGACCACCCGTCTAGTCTGTATCGCCGGTCGTGATCGTTTAGCGACCCTTGCATCGGCCTTGAGTGTTGTGGTGCCACCGGGCGACACTGAATTAAGCGAGGAAGTTTTCTCGGAGCGCGGGCGCTTTGCTCCCCCTGATTTCTTCTGGCGTTTGTCCACCTCCCCGAGCAGCTGAGCGATGCTTTGCGTCACCGAACGACTGGGGCCTGGCTCAGTTCCACTGGAGCTCACAGTCTGGTGCTGACTAGACCCAATCGCCGTTCCGACCGCTCCTCGGCCAGCTCCCACAGCCGAGCGGCTGGAGCCGTGCGTCGGGGGTCGAGGCACAGAGAACTTGTGCCCTCCGGCTGTGTGCCCCCCCACAGAGTGGTGTGGGTGCCCCACAGCTGTCGCCGGGGGGCCCGCTGATGCCCTCGGGGGCTGCGCGTTGGGTGAAGGGTCCGCTGCAACGCCCTGTCGCTGCATGACGCGACGCAGGAGATAGCGTCGCTCCTCAGTCGCACGTGCAATCTTCTCCTCAGTCCTCACGACCTCGTCGCATATTGCGGCGTTGGTGAACATCATGTCCTTCACGCGTCGCTTCATCCGCCGATACTTCTCGCAAATCTTGACAAGGCTCCCCCTGGCTTCCCTTCGCCGTGGACCCTCGCTTCTTGGTTCACTTTTCACAGCGGCGGCAAGGGGCTGACTGCGAGTGGTTATGGTGAACACCCCGGGCTGGCCGGGCACCAGGCTAACGCGGCGTGTGGGCGACTGAGCCTCGCGACACAGGGCAGCCTCGAGGGTAGTCTTCATGCCCGGAGGGGTGAGGCCAATGTCGAGGATGATGCGCTTGATGTCGGTGTAGTGGAGGGGCCGGCGAGCCTGGTCGAGAACTTTGAAGGCCGCGCCAAGCCAACAGGACTCCTCGGATTGCTGTGTGCTCGCCATCTTTGAGTTTTGTACCAGGTATCGGCTGAAATACTGAAAATTGAACAACAGCAAGCAACATGACATCCAACACATGCAACATTGTCAATTTCTCATTCGAATGCAAATTAGCCAACCATAAATCGTAATTTAAGCCTAAATCAACCATTAATAATTTAACTGAAACACTAAATAGGCCTATAAACGTCAAACTTCTCTCTGACTTTGTTATTCTTCCGGTACCGTATATTTCATCAGAATTTTGAATGGATTTATTTCACATTTCATATCAAGGCTAATTTATACCAACCTCTAAGCCTAGGCAAAGTTGGCAATCACGCCAACCTAAAAGCGTAAATAACTAGCTAAAGTCATAGCAAAGCAAACTAAATGATTACATTTTGATCTACAGTTTGATCTCAGTAACAACTATGTTCCCAGAAAGCCCTTAGGGAACAAGCGGGTCTACACCAAATAGTCCTGTGGTAGACCACCCCGACACTAGCCGATAACTCCAAATACCTAACCCCTAATCCCTCCCTAGCCCTAACCCAGCCCTAACCCTAACTTTCTGCCCCCAACGGGGCCCTAACTCTAACTTGCTAACCCTAACATCCCTAACCCCTCTAACCCTAACAACCCTAACCCTAATTTGAAACGGTTTTTTTTCTCGGACGGGTGATTGAAAGTTGCGTTATACACGAATAGGCATGGTCTACCACAGAACTTACGTTGACTTGACCCGCTTTTCTCAGGGAGCTCTGGGCAGCCTAAGCAAAAATTATTTCGCAGGTCTCGATCATGCTAATTGTTAATCTCGGATACAAGCAAAAATGACAAAATAAAAAATGCTTTATACAAAAATTGCATAAAAATAGGCCTAATGATAATACAAAATTGATGGTCTATTAATAAAAATTAATAGTCAGTAAATTAAGCTATTAATAATTAGAATGCGTTGATCTAATAAAAAACGACATTGATATTAATTATCATATTTATTTAAATCTTGAACGAGTGTTTTGAGCGCAGCTAAATTATATAATTTAATTAAAATTTCGAGCTGCAAATCGAAAAAGTGTACAGTCGGTGTTTTGCTGCGTTTTCAGTTTCTGTACAAAATATTCAAAAGTAATTTGTTATTGGAGCCCTTCCCCCCTTCGAATCCCTCCTCTTCCGGCATAATACAGTGTGGTTAAAAAATATTATTGCGACAAATGATCGATGTAGAGATGCTTGCTGAATGATCTTGTATAATCCCGCGTATTATGGCGATTTGGTCAGCCTACGTGCCAGTGCATGGTTTGAATAATTATTTAGGCTAGTGGCTAGTGCCGGAATCGGGATGGTCAAATTGTATGTCTTATTTTCAACCAATATTGGGAGTACATCTGAAATTGTAAAATGCAAAATTGATACTGAAAATGTTCTGACTTGCAGTGTATATAAGCAAGCTTATACACAAGGATTGGATAATTAAGTTTCAAATAATAATATGGGGTCGGGGATCTATGTAATTATGTTATATTATGTGTGAAGTTTGATTCATTGCCTGTGGAATACCGGGTGAATAGCGGTCGGCCGAAAATAAAAAATTGCTGTACTAGGAACAGGGGTGAGAAAGTTTCGATTCTCCCTGAAGAATTAGGGAAAGTTAACAATTATGTATTTTTTCTACTGTCTTTTGTGTTTTCGGCTAAGTTGAAGATCAAGTGTCAAGAGCTGCCGATCAGCGGCCTTTGTGGTGCAGATTCCGTGACTTTTTCTCAAGTGACGGTGGTGGCTTAACTACGCAAAGTGGTACAAAGCTGTGCAAGTTCAACGAATTCAATATGGCTGAGTTAATATTTGGGATTCGATCAATTCTCATATTTTTTGTCCGACTATGGAACTTGTTGATGCTCTTTGTGCGAAGAAAATGTCGATCGGTGAGTTTGGTATTGCAGAGGGTATATTATTTTAAATTATACCAGAGGGTATCGGTATATTATGTTAAATTATTCTTGATGAGGTTTGGAACATTAGTGAAATTGTGATATTTTGAATGACAATCAATTTATAAGATGCTTTGCTAAGAACAATTTGCAGTTTTATGTTCAAAATTAAATGTTATCGAATGATATAATGTGAAGGAGTGTTATGTAAAGTGCCAAATTTTTTTATTACTGTAGCAAATATGCACAAATAAGTTTATGACTTTAGTTATTTAATCACAACGTTTAATTTAAATTATTGCACGATACTTCAATTATTGCCATATCTGGTTTTGGTACCGTACTCTACAGTTTGATTTAGCGACGCTTACCACAATTTGATTACTCACAATTAGATTTGGTTTGTTTATATTTTTGCTTTTAAAAAATACCGGTACAAGGGATGGTGTCAGTATTGAAGACTATACTGTATAATTTCAGGCTATTAGCTACAACGTTGTCATATATCCTGTGGTTCCAACCAAGATTGCCATCTACAGACTGTATAAACAAGGACCGCTGGCATGTGGATATGGTAAATAGATCTTGAACAATAATTGTTCCATTAACAAATTTGATCAAACTGATCAACATATTGGCTTCCAAATTTGAGCCTGACGTATTTGGACTACTGGTATGTGTATCATTTAATTCATGATTTTGATCTCAGACATAAGCTATTTTTCATAGCGATTAATCATATTTTGAATTTTTATTCAGAGAAATTTTGTTTTGAATTTCCTGTAACTAAATTATGCTATTTATTTTGTGTAAATGACTGGTTTGCAGATTGATAAACCGTAAGCGGATAAACTAGCATTTCATGCTTAGCCGCCAGTTGTTTTCCTGGGACTTTCGACAAATTTTGAAATTAATTATTTAGCTGGCATGTGGATATGGTAAATAGATCTTGAACAATAATTCTTAAATAAAAAAACTAAAAAAAACTGCGTATAGTCTATCATGTGCGTGTGAATGAGCTGAATTTGAATAGGCAATATAGTAAAATTTTGCTTTGTTAGAATTGGTGAAGCGGAAAACTCTTGTTCTTGATCTTGATGAGACATTGATTCATTCCCATCACGAGGGGGTCATGCGTCAAATGGTCGCCCCCGGCACTCCCCCCGACTTTGTGCTCAAGGTTTGTGTAGCTCTTTATCTGTGCAATCCATTTGTACTTAAATTGAATCTACTAAAATCATATTTGTAATTTTTAAACCGCACAGGCTTGTAGGCATGGGCTTGTAGGCATAGGCTTGTAGGCATGGGCTTATGGGCATAGGCTTGTTGGCATGGGCTTGTAGGCATGGGCTTGTAGGCATAGGCTTGTTGGCATGGGCTTGTAGGCATGGGCTTGTAGACATAGGCTTGTTGGCATGGGCTTGTTGGCATAGGCTTGTAGGCATAGGCTGGTTGGCATAGGCTTGTAGGCATGGGCTTGTGGGCATGGGCTTGTAGGCATAGGCTTGTTGGCATGGGCTTGTAGGCATAGGCTTGTTGGCATAGGCTTGTAGGCATGGGCTTATAGGCATAGGCTTGTAGGCATAGGCTTGTAGGCATAGGCTGGTTGGCATAGGCTTGTAGGCATGGGCTTGTAGGCATGGGCTTGTGGGCATGGGCTTGTAGGCATAGGCTTGTAGGCATAGGCTCATCTGTTTATTTCACACTGTACAGAATTTTTTTTTTTAAGTTATCCCTGTAGAACATTGATGTGTGATACAATTGCAATGTTGCTTTAATTCTGTGTTACCGGTGGTACTGTTGCGTGGTGTGTTGTGGCACTGACTGTGGTTTAGCAATTGTTAATTGGTTGGTATATGGACAGGTGAATATCGATCGACATCCTGTCCGATTCTTTGTACACAAACGTCCTCACGTCGACACCTTTCTCGACATTGTGAGGAGAGCTGTAATCTATCTATAACATTATATGTGGCATACTCGCTATGATTTTATTGATTACCTATCTGATGCTTTTGCTACTTTGAACAAGACACAGACTCATTAATGTTCAATGGTTTCCTGCTTTTTTATTTTAATTCTCATAGTTCTCATATGCATGTCAAATCATACGCACGTATTTGTTGTAATTTGTTTTATTTATTTAGATTGATTTTAGTCATTTTGATTATTAATGATTTATTACAAGGCTAGACTGCGAGTGTCATTTGATGCCTAGATGGTGTCGATAGAGAGTGCGACAAATTTACATTTTTTGATCAACTTGTCTTTTATTGTATTGACTTGACTATATACTGTGATTACACAGTCTATCAGTGGATGCCTCAGTTATGTTAAATGTAGGTCAAGCAATGATACTGTTGGTTGTGTTCAGCCAATGATACTGTTTGATTATGTTGAATGTAGGTCAGCCAATGGTATGACCTGGTAGTGTTCACGGCTAGCATGGAGATCTACGGTTCAGCGGTCTCGGAACAACTAGACCGGAACCGAGGTGTACTCAAGCGCCGATACTATCGACAGGTAGGTGCTCCATGTTTTTTTACGCGTTCATACTGCGAGCAACAGAGATAGGCTAGAGGGCACAGTACTGTAAGGCAGGACTATGAAGAGGTAAGGCGAGAGTGATGAAATGGGAATGATTGAAGCGGAGTGGTTGGATGCCAAAGTCCAAGTGAAAGGAGACTTGGAAGAGTAGAATGTAGATCTGCTACAGGGACAGGAAATAGCTATCTTTCAATAAATCTGTTAGATGATTGATTACCAGATCAATAAAAGCAAAAACCTTCATACCCTCAGTCCCTGTAGTAGATCTACAGCTTCCAAATCTCCTTTCACTTGGAAGATATTTAGCATCCAACCAATCCGTTTCAATCATTCCCATTTCATCATTCTCGTATGAAAAAAGAAAAATACTTTTTATGTTTCATTCGTTGTTCAAAATAAGTGTCACTAAGCCAGTTGCAACTGTACTTCAAATGTTTATATATTTTTGGCTGGCTTTCGTAAAATATCATTAGGAATCACAAGTGCATCACAAGGGTGTTCTCTGATGGTTAGCGTGGTTGCATGAAGCAGCCACGCTAACCTGCTGCTCATGTGTAACCAACCTGCTCCTGTTTGACAACTAGAAAGTACGCTAATCCAGTAGTGATACATTGTGTCATATTAATCTACGGTGTACAGGCATGATACTGGTATTTATTTTATTAGCTGTGATTTTTTTTTGCGATTAACACGTGTTTTGTAGCATTGTATATTCGAGTACGGCGGCTACACCAAGGATCTTTCAGCGATCACCGACGACCTCTCGAGCGTATTCATCATTGACAACTCACCCGCCGCGTATCGGGGCTTTAGAGGTACTGTAGTCAGTGCGACATGTAACTGCCTGTTGGTCTTTAGTTGTGACCGCATTTTTCAATAGCATATCCAGCACTGAAAGTGGAAATTGAAATGATTGAGCTGCTTAAAATCAGATGTAATATAAAAACAGAGATTCACAAGAAGCCATTCGAATGTATGCTCAGTCTCAATTAAATATCAGGAAATGAGTAATCATGAATTGAATGGCCTCACTTTTGTAAAGCAAGCCAATATAATTGTGTAAATTATACCCCGGCTTACTATGAAATAGGGATTGAGTGGTGTATTGAAACTCATTGCCATGCAGCAATTTAAAGTTTGTCAAAACCACACCAGTTACATCACCAGCTGGAAGTATCGTGCAATCTCAGATACCATGTAATTAAATAAGGCTTGCCTACCATAACGCGCTGTTTGTGGCAGGTTGACTTGTTAGACAGTGTCACTGCCGCGTTACTGATGCCCTTTGTTACTCGCAGACAATGCGATTCCGATCCGGTCGTGGTTCTCTGACGCCTCTGATGTGGCGCTACTCAACCTCCTGCCCTTCCTCGACGCGCTGCGGTTTGTCAAGGACGTACGATCCGTGCTCTACCGAAACCTTCACCTACCCCACAGCTAGACAGTCATCGCCTCTCTGCATGCCATCCGACATTGACTCGACTCGGGTAATAGGCATTGGGCATTCCACTCTTGATGTACCTGATCCTCTAGCGCGACCCTCAGATGTGGGTGATCTCCGTGGTCTATCGGTTACTGAAATCATGCTGTAGAGCATCCTGTAGCTGGTGTGGAGTATTATGTGGAATACAATGCAGCTCGTTATTCAGCAAATGCATTGATAGTCTTTCTGCAGTTCTGTTTGAATAAATTGCAGAATGTTTGAATTTGTGTTGACTCTCTTTTTCAACATGCCAGGGAGAATACAGTAACTTTTTATTTACAGATACTTAAGTTAAATCCTTTGTGTGCCATTTGTTAAGCGCTGATTGACAAAAAGTTACATCTTAATAGTTTAATGTGCATATAGTCAGTTTGCTGTACTGTAGCATCTTTTTAGGCTATGAGATTGCAGAGCTCAGTGGAAGCTGTTTGCATAACGTTCACTTGCTAACGAGTTGTGATCTTGTGTTGTATGAATTCTGTAATGGTTGACCGCACTCTTGTCAATATTGTTTGAGATGTGAACCGCTTTAGTGAATTGTTGAGAGTGAAAGTGAACAGTTTAGTGAATAATTGATTTCATTTTATGACAAGATTTAGTCGATTATTTTTGACCGATGAATTTCAGACATCTAAACTGCCAGTTTTCTCAGACATAGGATATCTACGAAGTCCAACAATATGTGTACTTCGTAGAGGTATGGTTACCGACAGGGTCAACTCGTAACAACGAGGTGTAAGGAAAACGTGACGGAAGCTTAATTTCGAAACGATTAAGCCTCGTGACATCTAATTTTTTCTGAAACTTGATACTTGTGACCATACTTTTTTATTTTTGCTGCCAATTTTAACGTGTGAAGCAATCACCTTTTACAATGCCTGGCTATACTTCATTATACCTTGAGTGTTGTAGCAAATCTTTAACCAAGATTGAAAAATGAACGTCAACCTTGTTTGTGTCAAATGATTATTGCCGTTACTTTTGTTCAATTCGTAGCCGCGAAAGCTATGAACAAGATTCTCGTAATACTCCGACTAGGAATATTGTTAACAAAATTGTAGCGAATTGCGCGTAACTAATCGATTTTAAAGTAAGATTTAATTTGAATTACGAAATGATGCGAGAAATTTGAAACCCATGCGCGTTAGAAGAATTTTGGTTATTATGCCGACTAGCAACCCGCTGTTTCTATGCAAGCCTGCAAGATAAATGATATGGGAGACAAGATAATTCATTTAGGCAACAAGGTAAATTTTGTCGGCAATATAATGTTCTATTTTTCTGGCCAAGTTGTATGTTTGATTTTCTTTCATTTATAGACCTAGAGACATTTAAATTTTATCTAGGCTATATTATTTTAAAATATATTTGCGCCAAAAATATAT
>JAQIWG010010286.1:0-10098 GCA_034695025.1 Chamaedrilus cognettii
TAGCACTCAGAAGGATAATGCACCCGTCTACTACAAGACAACAACTTGAGTCTCATAACCTGGACAGCACAAGGTATTTAAGGTACGGTAGTTGGATACAATTAGTCAGCCCAAACCCACTTTATCAAGATATATCTTTATAGATTGTACCATAATTTAAACCATAACTATAATTTGTAATGTCAAACAAATTTACCACAACTTTATATCGTCTTCAAACATAAACATTGCACACTGCGCACAAATTATAAAATATTCTTTATTTTTTTCCCGAAAACGCCGACAAAAGGAGGCATTAAATGTCTATGCAAAGCCATGATAAGAAAGACTCCAAAAAGTGTGGTGTGGTCTCGGCATGAAATCAATGTTGTGAAGGTGGAAGACCTTCGAGGCAGGCGCGGGTCTCCTTGACGCCTTCCTCCGCGCCGCCGCCGAGACTAATGAGGTGGAGGACCTTAGCGAGGAAGTCAAAGTTCCAGACGGTCAGCTGCGCCGCATCACCCGACTTCTTGTAGAGCAGCAGCGGCTGCAGGCCATGGGGGTTGTACGAGATCGACTCAATGCGATCACCGCTGAAAGCATCAGCTGGTATTATCCAGTCTGTTGCTCCCAGTCATCATCAGTATACATCAGTATACATCAGTTTAATTTTTTACTCTTTCTATACCATCTATTGTATTAAGATGAAGACCCATGCTTCAGCACGTACAGCAGTCCTTTTATATTTTTGTATTTTTATTCATTTTCAGTCCATTATATTTTGGCACTTGTCTTAATTTGCAGTGCTTTGTATATACATTATGATGCAAAAAAGTAAACGACTTCCTTGTCATCCGTTCTAATAAAAGTCCGCACTTCAACAGGGTACAAATGAAGCTTTTAACTCTTGATGAGCGCTGCTGAAGCTGGGATTTGAACCCTTTTCGAGGGAAAAGATAACACCATGCATGACATTTGATAAAATTCAGGCAATGTGCCTGTTGTGTTGCGCGAATTCATAAAGAAACTGGCTGTATCTATAAGAACGCGGCAATTTGGCTTAAAGATTATCACAACAAACTTGATTTCAAAATTCAATACTATTCAAATGCTGACGAAAATAGTGATGATGAAGATGATGCTGAAGAACGATGTTTAGAGAGCAAGCACGTCATGCGTACACTTTCTTGTATCCGTCCTTGAAGATGGTGGGCGGGAGATGCGTCTGCCAGATGAGGGGCGAGCTAAAGATGAGTCCGCCCTCCTCGCTGTTCGCGTGCTCAAAGTTTCTGATGAACTCGATGATCTTGTGCAGGATGACGTCAGTCATGTGGTTGTGCTGCAGACGCTCGACCTTCTCGTCCTCGACGTGGTGCCAGAGGGTGGCCAGGCTTAGAGTGTGACCCATCGTCTCGCGTCCACTGCCCCACTAGATCTATAGACCGTGTATTTACTGTCAAACGTGACGTAGGCGTACCATAGTAAAGAGTTTTGCGTAGCACGTGTAGGCTAGTTGTGGATCCTTAATCTCTTCGATAGCTATTTTAAGATGTACAGTACTACCATTTAAATCTGAATCAATTTATGCGAGTCCATGCTAAGCTTATAATTTGTACATGTAGGTAGAGCGTGCACGGAGTGTTTTCATACTTTTTAGACTACATGATTGTATGCTTGATAGGGTATCCTATCACTTCAGAGGAGTAGGCTTCAGGGTGCATGAAGGATAAATATATGACAATTTTTGAAGCAATATATCTGAAGAGATATTTATGGGGTGGATCATGGCAGAGATTCGTGATAGGCTAAATAGTAGTGTTATGCCTGCATAGGGAGAACATTGCAGGATGTAGTTGGCTATGGCTATGGCAACGGTATAGCTGCAAATAGCCTATATATGTACATGTACATACTACATACCATGGTAGTGGGGGTAGTATTTGAGGATACCGGTATTTGAGGATACCGGTACAGATTCGATGACGCACTAACTGTCAAATTTTAATCTGTAATGTTACAAAAAATTTCTTGGTACAATTTGTGATGGCTTTGATTTCGACAGCCGAGGGCCACTTTGGTGTTCAAAAGTTCTCCAAATAAGCAAATAAGAGTTTAAACTATTTTGCTAGTAATAAAGTATAGGCCTACGTGTTAATTTAATTTTGTAATATTTACATTCAACAGCTGACTGATTATGTCACTACTGCTATGACGTCATGTCAGACTCTGCTACTAACCAGTGATACCATTGGATCAAAGTAAATAAAGTACCAAAGAACATCCCTAAATTCTGGGTATCACGGGAAAAATGTCCCAAGATCGTTGCATTTTTGGACAAATTTAAATATAGGCAACTCCCATTATAAAATGTGCCATTTTAAAAAACATATCCCCAGATATCTGTTGATTGCTTTAAAAATCAATCCCTCAATCATCAAAATATCCCCCAAAATAGGGATAAATACCATCGATGATAAATACCCAGCACTCCCATCGCTGTTACAAGCAGCCTCATTAGAATATTAGTAGATCTAACTAGTTTTATTTTGCATGCGGATTGGTGTAACAAATTTTTACAGGATATTTTCAGGGAGGATTGCCAATTTGCCAGTTTTTTGGAAAAGACTAGAGAAACACAAGCCGTATTTCAAAATAAGATATGCGAGGTCGACAGAACATAATTTTGTAAAGCGATATTATTATCAATATTAGATCTACCTCAACGCGATCAAGAAATGTTATCCAGCATAGTTAAGTCCTATAATACCACGAGCTCCAACACGTTAAGTTTACATTTGTATACGCTATCACCTGTCGATGCAATAAAATGTTGACTTAAGTATTACTTAACAAATCCAAGTCGCAATTGCTCAAGCAAAAGCACGACGGTTCTTGCCGTCACAGAGTCAGATGTGCACTGCACCATAGCTGCAGTGTGCAGTGTCAAATCTCATCCTAGATACGCAATCCAGCATTCAAAGGGTCACTGCTACTTTGCTGCATGTTATTTACGCAGTTTTGCCTTCCAGAAAGTTTGCTGCATTTAATTTTCTCGTTTTTGAGGACTGCCTACAGCTGATATACAGCTTTACCGATATACAGCTTTTGCAGCTTTATTTTCGTACACGAAATTGTCACGAGTTTGACCGATTCGCGAGATTCGCAAAAATGACATGCGCACGTGAAAACTTCATGTTTTACAGTATGGCGTAATCATGCTCAGTGTTAATTTCTCATACCAATTTTTTTTACTATAATATTAGCCCCCCTTCCTTCCCTTTTTTAGAGAATCTCTCACATCTTTTACAGCTACTCCAAATGCCTTAAAATTTTTAAACCCGAAACTTTCCCCAGCTCCCAATCCCCACAACGACAAATGTCAACCACAGCAGCCACACAGTCAACTCTCAACAACCTCCAGAGTCTCATCGGGAGTTCTTGATGTAGGGGTTTCATAGTGGGGACTACGTTCCGCTGCGCCGGGAGGGTTCTGTGGCGGTACATGATGGGGACTACTTTCCACTGCGCCGGGAGGGTTCGGTAGCGGTGGGGGGCGGGGGCGGGCCTTTCTTCTCCAGGTCCTCCAGGTAGGACGTGAGGATCTTCTTGCGATCTCGCCCGATGCACTCGAGCACCAAGTAACGCTTGTCGTTCTGAGCAGCGCGACACATGACAGTCTCACACAGGGCATACACACACAACACATGAGAGTCTCACACACGACAGTCTCACACAGGGCATACACACACAACACATGAAAGAGTCACACACGACATCGACACAGGGCACACACGCAACACTCAATCAACAAGTAACACTTATCGTTCTAAGCACTGCAACACAGAGTCATCTGATCAACTCTGCATTTTTAACATTCACTTTTCTCTTTAATCCCCTCTAGACTATGAGCTGGTTGAGCCATTTGTATAAGTATAATTTTTTTCTCCAAAAAAACGATTATTGTTAAAATTATTATTATGCATCGGATTGGCAGACAAGAAATCTTTATTTTGCAACATCTGCAACAAAGTGTGACCGGATATCCCGCTCACAAGAGGCTAGCAAAACATGACAGAACGTCAACATTATTATAAATATTTTAATGATATATTCGTATTATAATCGAAGTAAGTCTGCCATGGTTTGTAAAAAAAGATAGAAAAAAAGATGGATTCACAACAAGCCGCAGAAGCTTTGCTGCAGAGACGCATAACTGGCTCACATAAAGCATGACTGACATGTACCATAAACACGACTCACCTCCAGAATGGTTTCGATGTCCTTCAGATGCTGGTCAGACTCTTCTGTCAGCCTCAGTGACCTGCAGAGCACAGACTATATCCTATAGGCGACAGTGATGAACCACTTCGAGACATCGATACTAGACTCAGGTCTCTACTACGACCTAACACTAATATACAAGCGACCTAAACTGCAATGAAAACAGAAATACTGGTGATATGAGCCTAGTTAGTGCAACCAACTGAGTGCAACTGTGCTTCAACAAACCTGGCACAAGGACATGCGCGCTTATTTGAGCAGCTATTAATGTGAAATAGCAAGCAATGCAAACTACAAAATCAGAAAGCAGGAAAGTCACTATGGACCAGTGCAGGTTAACGTCCAGCGCAAGTCTTTCAGCAGTGGATCGCAGTGGTCAGTAGGACCAGTAATACCATCGACTATACGCTGCTCACTTGTAAGTGATGATCTTCGTCTCCTTGAGCAGCTCCCTGAAGTCAGCCTTGGCCTGGACGAGCTTCTCCGCCAGGTAGTCGTCAAACTCCTTCTCGCGCTCCCGGTCACGGTCCTTTTCTCTCTGCTGCGAGCAAACACGCACACCATACAGCCGTGAGAGAAATACACGATGAGACACACTGCATAAAACAAACAACGATACTCTATGATAAACATACAAGAAAAACACAAAATATAAATCGGAGAATCTACTATTACAATAAAACTGAAATTTTTTAAAAACCTAATTGAAGGCACACAAACAAGGACAGTGACTGCATATAGCAGAACACCTCTCAACCATAATTATTCTCAACGAAAAAGATGTTGATTAGTTTTGAACACAGTCGTTCGTAATTTTATTGCATTTTTGAACGCAATGCACACTAAAAATCAAATAAATCATGGTACCTTGTCACTGGATGAAGACTTGTCTTTCTTCTGTAGAGAAAACAGAACAACATAACCATAAAGCGTTAGAAAGGCAACGAGCATCTCAGATCTCTACATTAAATGCCTATAGAAATGTGCCAATAATTTGGTTATGTTCGAAAATATAATGTCGTGGGCTAACCAGAATACAGACCATTTAATATCTTATTTAGTCTAGAAAAATGAAATGAATTACTAGCAACAAACTAGACACGAAGAACACCCACCTTATCACTGGACTTGTCCTTCTTCTGAAACAATAAAAATACACATTTTCAATCAAAGAAAAAACGAAAGAAAATCAATGAACATCAGAAACCACTTTTCGACCAACGTGTAAAATGTCAGGCGATGTTATGCGTCAAATAATGCACAAGAAATCATTGGACCCACAATTAACAAACAAGCGAACTGGAGTATATTACTCGCATAATAGATCACTTCATCATCATCATCATTGACGTTTTACGTCCACTTTTCCACGTCAACACAAGTTGGGCGTTTCCCACGATGAGACTCCTCCACAACTCTCGATTCTTTGCCATGTCTCTATTCATGCCTCGCTTCTTCATATCGCTCTCTACCGCCTCCTCCATGTTTTCTTCCCCTCCCTCTTCCAACGATCCCTTCCACCTTAATATATCGACATGCGGATACCCAGTCTACCTCGTTCATGCGTTCCACAAGTCCAAACCACCTTAGTCTCCCTTTCTTCACCATGTTCGTTATACATACGACACCTAATCGCTTTCTCAAATCTTCACTTCGACACTTGTCCTTCAACAACACTCCACACATCCATCTCACCATCATTCTTTCTGTCCTCTCTAATCTCTGATGATCCTCCACCTTCGCTGGCCATGTCTCACTTCCATATACTAAAGTACTCCGCGCACACATTTTGTACAATTTTCCTTTCAGTTTAAATGAGACACCCCTTGCTGTCAAGATAGGTCCCAGTTTGTTAAAGTTTGCCCAGGCAAGCACATATACCTAGCAAGCATATTACATTACTCGAGATATATGGCACAGAACACATTATTGCAGATATACAGAGCATGAATATAGGATTAATACTGGATTTACAAATACGACACCGCATCATCATAAGAAGAAAATTGGTTTACAAAATGTAGCATTTTCTTCTTTTTATTTCCATTGGACTAAAAAGTACAAAGCATCATAATTGCGGAAGAAAGAGGGTTGACGGATATTACACCGCCTCACAAAAATAAGAATACTAATGCGTTTCAATTCCATTCGTCGTCACGGAGACCTCAAACACCCCCCCCGCCCACCTCATCGGCGGCGACGCGCCCGCAGAACTTGACGCATCTGGGGTCATCCTTGATGATGTCCCTCACATCCCTCCAGCGCGCGGTCAGTGTCACCGCGGCCGTCTCGTCGAGCAGGCGGTGGAACAGCTCGCGTGCCTTCTTGCCGAGCGCGACAACGTGCTCGTCGAACATTTTCTGGCGCTCGGCGCGCTCCAGCGCCTCGGAAAGAGCGTAGCGCGCATCCTTGCGCAGCAACTTCTTGGTGTCGTGATACGTCATGTCCACCGACTTAACCTGACACAGAAACGGACCAATCAGAGTGAGTGGTGATATGCTTCATTGACTTGTGCCCTGACACACCAATTACCATACAAAAATTAGTCCAAAAATCTTAATTTTTCAAGGGCAAAATTTATAAGGAAAATTCAACAGCTTCACCAAGAGGTGCTTTACCTCTTAATGAAGCCTTCATATTTGCCTTTATATTTGACAAATGGAATGCATCTATGTGAGAGGCTCTCATACAAAATTTTCTCAAAAATTCTTCTTTGAACCACAGAGCCTAGTTGATGCAGTGTGTGCCAGTGCGGCCAGTCACCGTGTCGAGGAGGAGTGCGTTGAAGTTCTGGACTTGCTCGTCGTGCTTGTGCTGGTCGCGCTCCTTGTCCCTGTCACGCAGGGAGCTCGCCAGCGACTCCTGTACCTCCTTCTCTCGGTCCTTGAGGCTCGCCTCAACGCGCGCCGCCTTGTCCCGCACTTTCTTCTCGCCCTCATCCTCCTGCACCACAGAGCACGAGGATAATTATAAAAATATATATTATGTATATATAAATATATTATATACCTACAGGGTGGGCCAAAAAAAAAACGGATACACTCGTGTTTCTCATGCGCAGCAGCTGCTACAATTTCTATCCAACAATGACCAAATTTTGCACAGAGAAATAGTCTTCTACTAACAAAATTTTTCTCATGTTTGATTCAATTCTGTCGTTTAGTTCCAATGCTCTAAAATACAACCACGATCAAGTGAACAGTAGCATATTGCAAATAACTATTTATTTCAGTTCTAAAGTGCCCCAGCTATGCACGCACCTTGTCGAGGGTGCGCACATAGTCCTTGAACCAGTCCTCGCGGCGCGCGCTGCTGTCTACAGCCTTATAGCGCGCATCACTGTCCACGCGCCGCTTGACGTCGCTCCAGCGCGACGAGCGATCAAGGTCCGATGTCTCCTTTAGCAGCTCGAGGAACTGCGTCTTGACCTGCAGCGGATACACGCGCGTCAGCACCACACGGGATTCGAGGATAAACACAGAGTTCACTCAGTGTACAGGCTCATGATGGATTGCATGAGCTATGTGCTTGTGTTGAAATTGAGATTAGGATCAGGATCATAGACTGATCAATTTCTGCGCCTGAACCATCGCGAGTTCAAAGACTTAATCAAGCAAAATGATTGGTCAGTATATAACTTGACCTGGATCAATTAATCTCAACGCTTGCTCATGCAATCCATCGCTAGCATACAGCAGCAGAGAACCACAACCTCGACAGGAACCAATACCTGCAATGTTACATGTCCTCACACAGACAGCTCATAGTGACTGCAGTCATGCAATTAAACATGTCACATTCAAGACTGTTGAGGCTGCAAAGACGTTCACTGCATACATACAGCAAGGAGTCAGTCAGTTAATTAGCAACACTTTAAGAGATCTTCTAACACGTCTTCCTTAAAAGGATAGGAATCTGCCAACAAGAAAGAATCATCAGTTCATCATTCAGCGCAAAATTAAATATAGCTAAATATAGCAGGAACATATAAATAAGAGCTAGCATAAAACTTGTAAACAGCATTCAGGATCAATCAACATCTGCATGATCCTAGAAACCTAGACAGAAAACTACTAGCATTGATCATCAACAGCTGTATATATACAATTTTGCACGCTAGACAAAAAGAAATTTTAATGTCTACAAATCATGCCTATAATACTAAAATCAGAAGGCTTTAAAATGGTCAAATTCAAGAAGTCTAGGCCTACAAAAAACTAGAAAAAAACTCCCAAAAAATTAATTTCTAGTAGCTCCAGTCCAATTATGAAGTAGCGCTGTTAATCCATTTTTTTACAATACCAAAGCCATAAGACAAGACATTGCGGTATATCAAATGGATCAGTAAGTTTAAAAGTAGTTCCACACGGCTCATTAAAGCTACAAGACCTAACACTAATTATTATAGAGATTCAATAAGTTGTTCAAGAATAGACTGCATGAAGGGAAGCTCTATGAAGAAAATTAGTACTGCCAGCCATGCTCTCCGTCTACTACATATCATAGCAATGAGACTCCTAAGATAATGATATACACAAATATTCAAATTACAAATGCACAACAAAAACACCATCCTATCATATACTCCGCCGCAACCTGCAAAAAATGCAGTAACTTTATTTAGTACTTGTAGAAATTGTTGCAAATGGTGTTCATGTTAATCACACGGGCCTTGCATACACAATGAACTGCCATGGCATTGAGCGCACAGGTTAGAGTGCTTCATTGTAGAATAGCATACGTGTACTTTCGTGTACTTTCGCAGGAAATTAAATTGCAAATAGATAATTGAATATATTCTTACAGATGGTTATAAAGCAGTCCAATACCAAGTTTATCACCAGGCAGCTCAGTGCCTATGCAAACTTTCACGAATCATGCAGCAAGATAAATATACGCAAAACACTTGCGCTGCGCCAGTATCTAAATTTACAAAGTACGGACAGACTGACTAAGAGCGAGGGCAATCTCAAGAGACAACTTGCACCGTGAACTGCACGGCATTACAACCAACATGGCGGCCTTAGGGCTCATCACAGCTCTAGACAGACGACAAAAAATGTGACATTAATTACTCAGAAATAGTGCAATGGCGCAAAGCACTGTTGAGAGTACACACGCTCTTAGCCGCTGCCAGTACAAGCAGAATACTGTGCGATTTAGCTACGAATCACTAACAATACCATCGACCAATTAATCCGAAAGCACTACGTCATTTATCCATAGTTTTGTTTAGACGGCTACGCAGTAGTCGGCCGGCTAATTGTTGCCAACGCCCTGCCAGCCGTCCACGACACACTTTGTGTTCAATCACACACAGCGAGCGATGGACCGATCCAGGCCCATGGGTCATACAATTCATCGACTCAAGCCAAAAACCCCCAAAATGAAAAAAATACAAATTCATCGAAGAATGTTTTATTACGGGAGTAAGGCCAGAACAATTTCTTTATCATCTACGTAATAATATGCAAAACAATTTTGTATCATCTAAATAATGATCCGCAGGATTAAATGTTTAATGATCGGCTCTGGATTGGTCCATGGCTGTACGACGAGCAACGTTGAAGGAGAGAGAGAGAGTGAATGAGTAGGGGACAGCCTTACTCTATCAACAAGCGCAAGGGGCATTGAACAAAGCATAGGCGCCCGCCGCTGTGCCGCGCTCGGCTGGCCCGCCGCGTCCACACGTTATCACTCTGCTGTGCAGCAGCTGCTGCACTCATGGCGCAGCAACAACACGCATCAGTCGCAGTCTGTTGTCACTAAACTAACCAGGAGAAGGAAGGGCTCAGAGGGGTCAGGGTAGAGACAAGAGGAGCGTGAGGAGGTTCAGGT
>JAQIWG010010287.1:0-10097 GCA_034695025.1 Chamaedrilus cognettii
ATCTCGGGGGGACATCTCGGGGGGACATCTCAGGGGGACATTTAAGGGGGGGACATCTCAGGGGGGAACATCTCAGGGAGGGAACATCTCGGGGGGGACATCACGGGGGGACACTTCGGGGGACATCTGGAGAATGGAGTCGGCAAGCCGGCCGCCTAGTTCGTCGGGCTCGGATTGTTGGATTGACGTCGAAGTCGGAGGCGAGATCGGAGGGCGCACGGTGGGACTGGAAGACCAGTGTCGTTCATCAACAACCTCATCAGAGCCGTTGGAGAGGCGCAACCTATGGCCGGATGTCACCAGCCCCAGTGAGACGATGGCGGAGTCTGGAGACTCTCGGGTCTTAGAGCCTGGTCCAGGCTGGGCTACGCCAGTGGCTACCAGCGGGGCAGATGTAAGCGCGTACTTAGACGAAGTGAGGGGGTTGGGGGCTGAAGTCCCGCAGAGCGGGTCCGGGTTCGCGGAGTCTGCGCGGAGGTCTGACGGCGCGCATCAGCGATGGGAGACTTGAAGATACCACTCCGAGGCTGCTCCGTCGTCCATGCACTCTATGAGCCCCCGCCGGCAGTCTGACCTAGGCCGACTAGTTATCACACTCTGCCGCAGTTGGCAAGAGAGGGAGAGTTGATCAGCGCGCACACTGGGGGGCACGCACGATTGTCGTATGAGGACGAGGCGAGGAGAGCAAATGGTGCTCGACGACAGGAGGGGAGGGGCGGCGTTGCCGCCTGCCGAGTAAGTGACGACCCTGGCAATAGTTGGGACCTTGGCAATCTTTCCGATGGGTTGCGGCACATACAAGGTCGACGGCAACCTTCGTCATCGGATCAAATCGGAACGGGATCTGCGGACGCAAGCAGACGCGCCCCCAGTATTTCCAACAGTACACTCAAAACACTTCAAGAATCTTCAAAAGATGAAGTTTTGGAGGATTGCGAGCAGGGTAATGTGATACCCAAGTGCGCCGTGTGCTGTTACAATATGTTACAGTAGGAAGTAGCCGACACAGCTTGTTTATTACCAATCTATATTTTTACCTATGTTTAGATTCTCTTCAGTTTGAATCCATTTCTCATGTAGGCGTGTTGTCAACATGCTGGTGCCTATTTCGTCTAGGAACTCAGTTTCCAGGACATGTGGATACCAACGGGGACAGCTAGCTTCTATGTTTAATGACTTTGTACGAAGGAAAGTGAAACTTTGCATCTGTGCTAATTTATTTAGTCCTGTACCTCTAATACTAAGTTGCATCGCTAAATTGCTAAACTGACGTTCTGTGACATTCTGTTTTATTACCGTTTATGCATCAACTTAATGTGCTGTCGAGCTCATGTCATTAGGTGGAATTTGGATTAATGTTGGAATGTTAATGTGAGTTCTTGTAATCTAGGCATCGACCTAGGATACTAGTATAAAAGGGCCGAGCACCGTGAACTAAGAGAGACGCTCAATAAACCTGCTTTAAGGCGTTGCGTTCTGTTGTATCTATTAACTCGAAGTTGAAACTGAGTAATATAATTAATAAATAGTTACTAGACAATAGCCGTTTGGTAACAGTGTCATGAAAATGAGACGTTGGCCAAACTTCCGTTGAGCCCAATGCAACATAATTTTTTTTTATTGTTTGAATAAATAACGCTGTATGCCTGCCAACTTACACAGTGTTTGCAAGCGCTTGGATATCATAACGTACGTGAAAATTGAGAAGATCGCCGTGTGCTGGTGGTGCTGCGACAGGTCGCGACGATCACGGTTTGGCTTCACTAAGGGCCGTAATCTTAGTCATCAATGCTTTTGTTAATCTTTTCGATAAACCGTTGGTTTATAATTTATAAAGATTATTTTTAAAGATTAACAAAAGCATTGATGACTAACGATCGAGTGGACGATCAACGGTCGTCTTCTGGTGTAATCTAGCCGCGAATTACTCTTTAAGAATAGAATTTTGTCAATAAATGCAAGAAATTCAATGGACCAAAATGCATGGGAAATATTCCAAAGGGCGGGGTTTAAAGAGATACAGGCTGTGTCGGTCTCAGGCCGACCACTGCGGGTACCCATCTCGGCACCTCAATGGTCCGGCACCCTTGCTTGGAGTCAAAATGCATAGTCCAATTCTCGACTATTATATAGGCCTACATGTACATATAGGCTACTGATAATGAGTTACAATAATCATATAAACTATCCTTACGGCTTGACCCAATCTAATATTGTCGATGCATTTCGGTTGCCATTGCTAGCGTTCAAGAGTAAAATTAAAGTTTTTCACGCATCCCGAGTCAAATGGTGTAAGATAACTCATATGTCATGGGTGCCAAAAAACTCTGGCGTAAGTTGGATTGTCCTCAAATATAAACCACAATCCTCAATGGGTCCGTCTATTAAGCTTCAATTCACTTTTAAATTCGTTGTATTACAGCATGTATTTAGAAATTGATGTGCATTGACGCTGTTTTGTGCGTTTTTATTAGTTATGCATCGATAATTCATTCTGACTGGATTTTGCATATTCATTATTGCTGCCATGGCAACGTCAACGAAAGTGAGCGTTAATAGGAAATCATAACGGGACGGAGGTTTATCTTTGCTTAAACAGCCAAAGTTGCCCGAATAAATGTGGGAGTTCATCCGGCGGATAATCATGCAGTTTATCTCCCGATGATTCAGCGTCTATAAAAAACAGAAAATTGATAATCAGCGGTTAAATTGTCCGTGAGGTTGATCTTCAGTGTTCATCGCTACGGCGAGCATTAAATCACCTTCTTGAATACCACAGTAAGCCTATTAACGCGTGCATGGCATGATGCTTATTATGCAAGTTTATGAACTTTAGTAGTAAAACTAACGTCTTCGTTATGAAAGGGCGTTAAAATTATTTGATTCGGTTGCAAAACAAACAAGTTATTCCGTTTTTTAATTTGATACATTTGGCTGCAGAATCTTAGCAACTCAAGGCTGCTTGAAGCGTATGGCGCTCACATCAAAAATGTGTTGTGAATATGGTGCGTTTTATTTTCAATTTAGTAGATAAAAAACGTTCATCTTTCCTCTACACAACAGTGTTAAGATTCTTTGAATTGGTGAAAAACTGAAATGTTATTACTTTTACAATAAGGTACATTGAGCTGCTGTATTATTGTTATTACTACTATTATTATAATGTTATTATTATTGATTAAAATATGCTTCTACTGCAACAACTTCTACCATCGGCTAGCCTATATGTTCGGTGGATTCGTCTGGTGCACATTTTCGAAATAATATAACTACATGTACTAATAATTTTGTTGGGCACCGTGCACGCTCAAGAAATCGGGCTCAAAGCTACACTAGGTTTCTCTCCTTCTTTAAACCAAGAAGGGCGTCCGTGGACCATGCACCCGTGCTGCAGCCAAACACTCTGAGGTGACGGGACGATCCGTTTACCGCGCCTTAACCCGCCGCGGCATTCCGTCCCATCCCAGCGAGCTGAGTGCGCACCAACACGCTGCCCACAATTCGTTAGCGGCTGAAAACAGCCGCAAATCGGATTTCTGAGCGTCGAACTCTGAATTGCTTGCACTATGGCCTTGGTTTGTGTGGTGGTTTGGGGTTTGGATCGAGGGTGGCTACGGGTAGCCAGCTAAACTGTCGGCGAGGACGTTGCAATCGAATCATTAGAGCGCAAATTAGATCACTGTGCGTCGATATGAGCCGATCCATTGCAAGCATGTGTAGCAGGCGTCATTTGGCCAGCCTTCTATAGCATTCCAAATTACACTAGCAGTAGAGCCCCATGTCTCCGCAAATCGATAAATGTATTGGCTCTGAGCGTCAGTGTACATGTTCAAAAATCATGTTCCTGCATAAGGCCTATCCATAGGTTTCATGTGACGTCCCATCTGGAACAAATACCAAAATATCGGCAAGCCCCAGCACTACTATTCCACATGCTTGCCCTGCGACTAAAGCAAGCCTTACCTACATGTATATACAGGATGGGCCAAAAAACGATACCCTATCTTTTTTCGCGCATAGCTGATACAGCTTACAGCTAACGATAACAAAATTTTATACAGATAAATTACCATCTACTACCAACATTTCTGCCAAGTTTCATGAAATTCTATTGAATGGTTTCAAAGTTGAAGCTTTTGAAATTGATTGGTGTGATATTTAGCTGCAAAAGTGCAACAATTAGGTTCTGCTACGGATTCAAAACAAAAAGAATAATTTCTGTGATGACCACATTTTGCACACATAAATAAGCATCAATTGGCTAATTTTTTTGTAAAATTTAGCGTCATTCTGTGTAATAGGGACCATGTTTTAGCATTTAAAACGCGACGTTTGTAAATTGAACGTTAGCGCATTGCGCATCATGAAAGATCTGCGAGAATTTATTTCGCACGAAACCGGCCTATCGCAAACATACCTATACATGTAAATCAACTTGAGATGATTTGTAATGACATCAGCCTAGTCTAGATTGTTTGTCCATCGCGATTTTTCACCGAAAGTTGTAAGTCAAGGGCGCCGGTATCACACCGGCACTGGGAGGGGGCGGGGGGTTGGGAGCAGAGAGACAAAGGCCCCCCTAAGAAAAATTATGTGAGTGAAATCTATGTATCGAGGCAGGCCTATGAATTCTATTTTTTAATGGGCCAATCGGTAAGCCATAGCTTTGAAACCATTTTCATTTCTACGAGGTTAGCACATAAACAGTGATAGATGTAATTTTTACCAGTTAAAACGGCGGTATTTTAAGTCGTACTTACTTAAGGCTCCTTTATTGGAATATGGAACATTCGGTCCTCCAAATGCGAGCGGGAGAAATTAGGCTAAAATGTCATGTAGTTAGTAAAACTAATGTTTTGGGCATTTCCTCGCCCCCAAGGAAAAGAAGGCACAAATGTGAAGCCGAAAAATGAAATTTTGCCTCCCATGCAGCAGCCAAGCCGTGCACTTCTGATGTAAGACTTCAATCTGTATTTGCGAAAAGTTACCACTATTCGCATGCCGCGCGGTTGGCATAATTTTGTTTAGCTTTTACTCGTTCAACACGTGCACACTCGTGTAACGCCGATGCACTCTGAACAGACTCGTGCAACACGCTGTAACCTCCACTTTGAACAGACTCGTGTAACACGTCTGTGTATGTGTAACTCCCACTCTAAGCAGACTCGTGCAGCATTCTAGTGTAACTTCCACTCCGAGCATACTTGTGTAACACGTCTGTGAACCCCCACTCTGAGCAGACTCGTGCAACACGTTTATGTAACCCCCACTCTGAACAGACCCATGTCACACGTTTGTGTAACCCCTACTCTGCAGGGCAGACTCCTGTAACACGCTTGTATGACCCCCACTCTGAGTAGACTCGTGCAACATGCTCGTATGACCCCCACTCTGAGCAGACTCGTGCAATGCGCTTGTGTAATCCCCACTCTGAGCAGACTCGTGCAAAACGCTTGTGTAACCCCCTCGCGATGCATGCAGACTGATACACCCCCACCCTCCCCCACTGTCTCATCTCTGTAAACCTCGGCGCTTGTGCATGCAGAGCGTAAACCTCAGAGAGTCGCGCTTGGTCCCAGAGCCATAAATCGCCAATAATCAATATCCAATGCAATAATTGCAATGTCTTTATACCTGATGGAATAGCATCGCCGCGCGCTAAGCTCTGCCCCCCCGGCACGCCCGGCCGCCCGCAGCCTCAGTTCACTGCCGCTCAACCACCGGCGCTGCAGCGCAGGTCATCGCGGTTTGCGCTCCGCTGCTCGCCGAGACGGGAAGCGAACCGGTGGCTGAGCCTTGGCGGAGGAGGCGCTCTATAGACCGGATCCTTGGCGGGGTAAGGGACCTGCACGCTCGGCCGGACCCACTCTCCTATCAAGCACTCAGCGAGGGACCGAGAGCGTCGCCGTAGCGACCGCTGAGCGCAGCGCTGCCTCGGCTCTCAACGCTCGATCAGCGCCGAGTGGAAGACGTACGACGGCGAGTGACGGATCGGGTCGAGCGTGCTAATCCTCCCCGCCGCGCCGCTCAGGGTCCTCCCTCTCCGGGAGTAACATCCCCGCGCCGCTCGGGGTGGGTTCACGGTAAGTGGGCCCGCCCGCTGCGGAAATGGAGACGCTGTCCGTGCAGCTCCTCTCGCCCGAGTATTGGACGATCCGCTTCGTGCACGACAACGAGCTGCTGCTGTCGAGCACGCGCACCACGCCCGACGGACCGCCGCAGGTACGAACTGTAGCACGTATAGTCGGGCTATAAGACGGATTTTATTGAACTGCAGCATATAGTCGGGCTATAGGACTGATCTCATTGAACTGTAGAGCGTATAGTCGGGCTATAGGACTGATCCTATTGAACTGTAACACGTATAGTCGGGCTATAGGGCTGATCTTATTGAACTGTAGCATAGAGTCAGGCTATAGGACTGATCTTATTGAACTGTGGCACATATAGTCCAGCTATACGACGGATTCTATTGAACTGTAGTATGTAGAGTCGAGCTACAGCACGGATGTTGTTGAACGCTCATGAATGATAAATCGAGGTAAATCCTGCATGGTTCAAATGATAATGATAAGCCTACATTGTACGTTCGGTTTCTAACCTGTCAAAAAGTTTTCTAACATGTCAAAAAGTTTTCTAACATGTCAAAAAGTTGTTTCTTCTATTCATTTATGCCTATTCTTCACCCAATGCATATTCAGTGCATATTTTTAAATAGCTAGATTTCTTCCATAATAGCTGAATTGCTCGGTGATTGCTCGATTTTGCCATTGCTCGATGTACTACTCGATCGGGGTCGTTTTGATCGATAATCGAGCTAGGCCTACATGTAGCCTATGACTCGATAAGTGAGAGCAATAGTAGCCATCCAAGTACATGTACCTGTACATCGTGGCTCACATTAAGGACTCAACGATAATAGCGCCTCATTCAATGTCGCTGTGTATCGCAATATACACAGTGAGTCAAAAAATAATAATCTCATAGCGATATCGCCATAAATTAGTAAAAATTTAAAATATTGATTTCCCATTTTTAGGGATTGGGGAGGATATAATTTTCAACAAGACTGCCAAATTTCTTGCTGAAATATTGTTTAATTCAAATGTTCTGACTGTTTTAGAAAAATGTTTTTAAAATCAAGTTTACCAACACTTTAAAGCTCGCTTAGCCTGGTTATTTAGTCTGTAGCTGGCCTGCATCTGTTTCAGAGTGCAGTGCATGTAAGAATAGACTACTCGAAGTGTCATCGCCTTCAAACCTTGTCCTCACAACGTTTTCAGTCCCATTTTCCTTCTGCACAAGATTGGTCATTTTAAACGTGTTCAGCTAGTGCGTTAACGAAATGATGCTTCCTGCGCTTGTGCCGCAGTGAGGTGCAGTTCATGAACATGGTCTACTAGGCCATCGATCTCTCAGGCACATGACGTCATGAATATTCATTCTAGCACGAGAACCAGGATTAGTAGTTAACATGAAAGTCAAGACAGAAATATTTCTATGAGCTTAATTTTACTGCATCTTTTATTTTTTTTGACTCAATTACGCTCGTTGAATTGATTTTTTGAACTTTTTGCACAAGCATTCATACCTTCTGAAGTAAAATATATTTCCAAATGAAATTTGGTGGTCTTGTTGCAAATTAACTCAGCTACAATCCCTGCAAATATGAAACAGAAAAATGATCTATCGACTGAGTTATCGAGATATTGCTAGGGGATTATAATTTTTTTACTCACTCTGTATATACAGCTAAAAAAACTTCGTGTTGAGCTTTTATTTGAACCTTCTGGCACATTTATGTCAAACAAGAACGAATCGCATTTCTTGTCGGTCCCCATGAGCTGTATGCTCATTCAAATTCTTTGGCTAGTACTTCGCACTGTTTGAATTTATCAAGACTTGAAGTCGCTAAACCTGTCTACATTTTTAAGCTGACAATTTAAAACTTTCATCTGAAATTCGGCTATGCCTGCAATATATTTCTACATTCGAGTTTTATTGCTAAGTCAACTTTGTCCTGTGTTTAATTTTCGTTGGTGAACTGCAGTCTTGTTGTCCTCGAAACCAAGCTCTTGGTCTCGAGGGCGCTCGAGTTCGTTTTGTAAAAGTCTTGGTTTGGTCTTGGTCTTGCCAGCCAAAGGTTTGGTCTTGGTCATCAAGGACTTGGTCTTGGTGTTGAAGAAAAAGTCTTGGTATTGGTCTCGACCACCAAGGTCTTGACAGGTCACCTTGCGGTGACAACAGCGAACCTTTAGGGGGGCGATGTTTGCCCACGACACCGGAGGTGTCCTTCTATTAAGCTTCTAGTTCATTATATTTTAACAGACCTTATTCAAATTTCGATGAACGCTTGAATAATCTTGCTTTGCATAAATACATAAAATTATTAGTGAAATAGAATAGGTATAAGTTACATTTAATATTGGCCTGCCGTTACATCTTGGCCGAATTCTCTAGCTTCAGCATGTCGAATAGAATTTGAACTT
This sequence comes from Chamaedrilus cognettii, assembly GCA_034695025.1. NCBI lineage: Eukaryota > Metazoa > Annelida > Clitellata > Enchytraeida > Enchytraeidae > Chamaedrilus > Chamaedrilus cognettii. The sequence continues at coordinate 8,490 of JAQIWG010010287.1, forward strand.
TAACAATTTAGGGTGTTTTTAAATCAATTCAATTTGATTTACTTTTCAAGGGATATCATGTACGCAAGATACGCATGCATAATTGAATAATGACTAAACAATGTACAATGGATTTGATGAAAAGGGTGCATGGCAACCGTCTTCTCGAAGCACTAAAAGTGACCCATTTCACGACTAATAACAAGTTTCATTGCACGAGTCAGCGTTTTCCAGCCACAATAATTATAGTACACCGTGTCCCGATAAAAATTATACTATTTTAAACTTGTCATAACTCGGTCAAAAGTTATCAGATTGATTAGAAATTTTATGCACAACAACTGCAGACATAGTCTACACCGACTTGGAAATTTGTAGCGAAATGCAAGTAATTCCTACAAAATTCTGGCTGTTTTAAAAAATGTACCGAAAAAAAAGTTTTAAACATTAGTTGCTGCGTTTTATGTGCCTACTGTTATGTTAAAAACAAGCAGTCCAGAAATTTAGTCACAGCCGATGCTCATGGTGCCCTCCTTGTTCGCGTACATATGAAGGAAGACGGGGACGCCACTGTTTGATGGCTTGATCCATGATTTGGTGATGAAACAACAGCCGCTTTTCAAGCATACACAGAGGTGAGCTCTGCGTACGCCCTTACAGAATAGAAGTAACGTTACGCCTGCTGCTTATAGAACAGAAGTATTACACTCCTATGCCTTTTAACAAAGGAGTAAGCCTATTCTAGGCCTACTCCTATTCTGGGCCTACTCACCATCGTCGATTTTTTTCGAGTAATTCTAATCCTACCTATTTCTAAATCCGAGTAGAGTTTCAAAGAACGTCGTTTTTGGAGTACTACACCTAGTAAAGTTATCCCTGAGCTGCATACGAGTTGAAGTGATGATTAACGTCACGAATGACAGTATGATGAACGTGCTCCTCCAGTATAGGTGTAGACTCTACACTTCATAGCTGAGGGTCTAGCGGATATAACCACATCTTCTGTAATGTAGATGTAACAAAAGAGGACTCATTGAACATCAGTTGTGACAGAATTCATGGTCTGCTTGGTCGTCACTGGACGGTCAGGGCACAATGCGTAGCAAACTAATGTGGAAAACAATTTTGGTACTTCTTTAAAACAGCCATAATTTTGTCAAAATTACTTGCATTTCTCTACAAATTTTCAGGTTGGTGTAGATATGGCTACAGTTGTTGTGTATAGAATTTCAGGCCAATCTGATAACTTTTGACCGAGTTGTGACAAGTTGAAAGTGATATCATTTTCATCGGGACACGGTGTATAGATATATTGTTGTATAGGCAAGGTTGTCCTCATTCAATGTAATTAATATTGTCAAGGCTGGAACCGCCTTACGATCACATTACCCATAGGGATTTCAGAGTACTACTCCCCTTTTATATCCTATTGAGTGCGAATCAGGTTTTATTACACTTTTCCCCTATATTCACTGAATAGAAGTCCGATATTAAATATGAAATATTTAATAATGAAATAGAAGAATATTTAGGTACGCATCGGAACAATTATAGACTAACTTGACAGCATCAGAATTAGAACGGATGCCTAACAACTAATAAATAAAGTCTTTACACAAATACAGAGTC